>VTPC01090711.1:304758-597271 GCA_011009095.1 Ignelater luminosus
GTTGCTGCAGGTGTGTGATTACCTAAGAAGCTTTACGTAAGTAAACACTTCGAAAGCCGAGCTAGACTTGCATAATCTCGTAGTTTTACCAACCAAAAAGTCTATCGTTTTTATGCTGCTGCCAACTCTTGTTGCAAGTTCCCTGCTCCATCACAACCTCTTGCAACTCATGTGATCCTATTGAGGAATTTATAAATTTTAAACGTGAGTTTTGCGAGATTCTCTGAAGTCTCGAAAAATTTTTGTTCATTTGCCATCAGGACCACAGAAGTGCAAGAAAGTTACCTCTCAAAATGAAAAAGCCAATTAAGGAAAAACAAAATTTTATAACATCAATAGCAGTTAAATACCAAATAAAAAATATTTTACACCCAACTATAACTTTCTGTTTTTATTTTGTTTTCTATCATACGTAAAATGCCCAATCTAAGATATTTTCCTGTTATATTCTTGCTTTTACCGTTTATCTGCTTTGCAGATGCAGAATCATTAGAATTAGAATTAGAATTGTGCGAAGAACTAAAATCTAGATGTGATTGCTTTTATGGCTTTTATATGGTTTGTGATAATGGAAGAATAACTTGTCTTAGAGATGTTTACAGAGATATTGGATATCATCATGGCAAAAAGGGACATCATGCATTGTTGGCCAAAAGAGCGCATTGCAGAACTGTTAAAGGATAAATTATCAACCAATTTATTTTTTATTTAATGAAATTTAATCACTTCTGTGGTTGCATAATAAATTTTATTACTGACTAGTATTTTTTTACCTACCTTTCTTTTTGAAAAACTTTTATTTTTGTGATGTACTGTTATTCTAAAAGGCTCGAAAGGTTGAAAGCTTGGATACAGTATACCAGAAATAAGAACTTGATAGAATAACAGTGATCGTATCAGGACTGCTTTTTTACAGATTTCCAGTTACCATTCAGATAGATTTGGAATCGAGTAAACATATCCACAAGCTTGTCAAGAACTCTGGTTTTTTATTCAACAAGAGAGACATAAGGTAAAACATATTTTTCCTGAGTAAAATATTAGAAGCAAAATTTAATCACCAGTAGAACTATTTTAAATAACGTCATATTACATGATTTTCCAATGGTATAGTCAACTTATCTTTCTATTGGATCAAAATACAAACAACTATTGCAAGAAAGAAATTATTAATCAATAAAGTTTCTTGACACTTCCTACAATTCTACATAGCAAACAATAACAATATAGTTTATGATTATTAAAAAGGCATTTTGTGATGTCTTGGAAATAAAATCTTATTTTGTGCAGCTCTTTCTGATATTTTCTTTGTGTTCCGTTATAAAATTAAATAATGCGCTAAAACTTTTAATAAATACAAAGTATATCACTTAACCTCATTTCTGTGACATTGAATTGTCACTGTCACTGTCGGTGTCAGAAATTGAGGTTATTTCTATTTCTTGCCATATTCTTTCAAGCTAAAACAAACTGAATATACTATTGACACTGAAGATGTGAAACCAAACAGAATACAGAATTCCTATTCAGTTAGTTCAGCAAACGAACACTGTGTTGTATTGCCAGTAGTAAAAATTAAACAAGGTGTAAGGTAGGTTATGTCAATGAATTGTGAACCATCGATCTTACAAGATTAAACTAATAGTAAAACTAATCAAACACAGCTATTCTATCAGTTGTAACAGATTCAATATTTCATATTTCAGAAAAAGACATGCGGAAGATTTCTAAGAATTTTTGTACTAGTTATAAATTAACCTTAAACATAAGCAATTGATTTTCGTAATCGTTCACATCCTGAATAAAAGCTATATTGATAAATACAACTTGAAGTAAGAACCCAAGCTTTTATTTTTTTAATTTGAATCAAAAGATTGTGGATTTCGTTCAGGTTACTAGAAAGCCTAGAAACATGATTTTACATTTTTTTTTTCATTATTACATACATGTAAATGCAAAAAGAAAGGTAACAAGAAATAAAACAACGCTTAAGGGAACACTATTTATTTAACTGAAATAAACAAAGTTTAAACAGAGTTAGTGTTACAAGTATGCCAATAAACTGCATGAAAGAAAAAAAACAGGGGCTCCTTTGAGAGATATTTACAATTAAAAAATAAAAAGAAAACTGTTATAATATGTAACCATAATTATGCAACTCTGAAGAGCCTACAATGATTAATATTATTATAAACTATTTGTAACAGTTTCTTAAATATGCAACACTTTTCGTTTAAATCTGATTGGTTTGATTTCAGATAAGTTTTTAAGGCATGTCTGAAATTTTGAAACCAATCATTTATTATAATCTTTTTGTTTCTTTTGCATGGGATTCTGTACTAAATTTAAGAAGTCAGTTATTATGTATTTCTCTTTTTTCCTTTAATAATCCTATAGATAAAACCAGATTATATAGCACTAAGAATCCTGAGCTAAAATACCTGAGCGAAAACTTTTCATTTTTCTTTTAATTACTGATGTGTTGCAAAAATTAGATGAAAAGAAAAAATATATATATTTATATGGGCACTATTATTAATACAGACCTATACTTATAATATCACAGACACACGCAGGCATTAGCTTTCTTTTCTTATTTTCTTTTCCGCATTTTCTTTTCAAAAAATTTTGATGATAATACTACTAGCATTAGAGTAAGAATACGAAATGTTTCAATATTATCTTAACTAAATTTATTTATTAACTGAGAGTAATACCTGGTGGGTCCATGATTTGAACGGTTATTTTTCTTTTTTAGAACTTACAGCTGAAGTGAAAAAAATAATGAAATAATATTACAACCAACATACACAAAAAAATATTGAACAATGGCACACTGACACAAGAATTTTTGCCTATTTTTAATTACTATTTTTAGAAATTTTTAGTTTTATTTATTTCAAATAGCATTCTCCAGGTAATTTACTTAAATTACTGCTATACCCCAAAAAAAAAGAAAAAAATGAACAACAAATTACTTTTTATTTATAGAAACATATTTAATTACTGAGGTAGTTTATTTCTTAGGTCGGATAACACTATCAACTACCATTTTTTTGTTGTTTTTGATTTGGTTCGTACTCGATTTCATTTCATTAAAAATGTTATTTTGAAGATGACAATAATAATAATAATATTTTATACATTGTGTGCAAATTTAAGGTGCAATAATAATGAGAGATGCATCGTCATCCGACTCTAAGGTATTAAATCTACAAACGGCTGGTTTGCACGTCAGTCTCCGTCCAGCAACGTGTGTTTTATATAGTATATTCTAAACTATAGCAATCGAAAAGTAATATTGTACATTCAAAAAATAAAAGAATAAAAACAAAATAGAATAAAGAGACATAGTTATTAATTTTCTTTTACCAGTTGAATTATAACACGTACTATAACTATTGATATAACTTTTTTTGATTTCATGTACACCCATTAACATTATTTAAGCTATTGTAATAATTACAACTTCGCATTTATGGTTTCCTCTTTTTTTTTCAATTTTTCTTCTACCAACTTATTATTGAAGTTTAACCATCAAATGCAATTTAAACTATAACTATTTTTTTATATTTTTCCTGTTTTGTGAATATATTTGAACGATATCTCCGTTAATAGTTCCTTTAAAATTATTTAGTTTTCAAAAAAAACAAACAAATCCAATAGACTGTTGCCAATATTAATAATAAACTTTTAAAAATATATAAAATATTTCTTCACATAATAATGCCCATGTTGTGTAGAAATATACTAATAATAATAATAATAGTAATAATAATAATTAACAACATTAATGGAAACAAATCTATTGGGTGGAAAAATTACGCCTTTAAAACAAAAAAAAAAACATTCGTTAAAATTATTCACAACAACAGGGGTTTTGGTTAGGCACTATTTATAAAGATTAACATATGCATTATGTAAAGTATCTTTTGAAAAAGATACAAAGAGTTTTAGCAGCAGCGGTTACCTAACAACCAACGTAAGTACGTTTTTATTTTTTCCTTTTGAATTACCGTGGTTGAGGATCTGGCTGAATATTTTTGTTTTTTTTGTTTGTTTGTTTGTTATAAGCAACTTTTACAACCTGTACCCTTTTTTCTCCTAAAATTCTCTGTTTTACTCTCGTAGATCTCACACTGTGATATTTCGTTTTTTTTGTTTCAAATGGGTCAGGATCTGACATGCGGGATAGGCTCACTGTATACATATTTGTGATGGCAAAATCTAGATGCGCGGTCACTAACTTTTTTTTTAATCATCTTACTTTTTTCTTTTTAATATATTATTATATTTAATAAATGGAGGCGAATCAAAGTCATGCTTGGAGGGCCAAGAACGGAGCATAGATAGTTTTGAATTCTAATAATTGGATGGAGAATTGAATTTTTCCTTTTTTTTCATTTCAACTTATTTTTACATTGTAGGGGGGTTGATATAAGTATTAATTGCAGACGGTTCGAGTTGATTTTTATGTGACGAATAAATTTGCTGCAACACCAAACTACCACAACATTTTTGATATAACCTCAATTCGTAATCAACAAAATATTGTGTTTATTTTGAACTCGTTTTAATGTGCACTGGGTCCTACAAGATAAAAATCATGATGATTTCAAGTATTGAAAAAAAGGGTTTATATAAAATTTTACAAAAAGTTTACAAAAGTTACCGACAAACTTGATCCACACTGTATATTTGCCATTGACTAAATATTTTTAAAAATTGTTTTTCAATCTTCATAGATAATATAAACCAAGAGTCCAAGATAGTTATTACACAGATACAAATTATAATTTGAAAAATGAAATTTAAAAGAAGTAAGGTTATGAAACTATGATGGCAAAATTTAATTATTAAAAGAAAAACCTCTGATTATAAGAAAATATTAAAATCCAATACTAAATAGTTTTAATATTTCTAATAGTTTTCAAGGAAATTTAGAAAGAATTTTAAATCTTTTTTTGCTGTAGATTCTAACCTAACATTCAAGAAGTACTGCTACATCTAATCTTAAGTGGATATACAAAATACAGAATTGAAGAAAGATAAACTCATTTATCCTCAACTGAGAATTGTACACCTATGTATATAAATCTTATCTTAAATACGAGATTTACAAAGTGAGGTTATAAACTGCCCTATGTAATAAAACACGTACTCCAAATACATCCATGAACAGTAAAGTTTTCTACAGGCAACGCTTTTATTCAATCACATTTTAAATCAACTCATATTTAAGTCTGCATTAAAATAATTTGTAGAACTTTTTGATTTGTTGCTGATTCTAGAACAATTCCAAAAAGAGGGGTTTTGTTGTTTCGTTTGATAGTTAAAACTAAAAAAAATAACATGGAAGTGTTAGATTTTTTTTTGTTGGTCAAAAAATTTTTAATTTAACGCTTATTATGTGAAACAAATGGATTGATCTAATTATTTTAAGCTTATCTCATATGATTGAATGGTTAAATTTAGAACTAGCTTTTTGTACTCTTAAGACATTTTATTAAAAATTTGTACGATAAAACTGATTGTGTCCGAAAAAACATAAGTTTATTAACAATATATTATGACGATCCTAATTTCCTTTTCCAGTTCGTTTTATTAAAGGTTTTAGAATGTATTTGGATAAAATTATGCTTTCGCATATGTGTGTGTGTGTGTGTTGTGGGCAAGTGCTATTTACGTTATTAATGCCTGCTTATATGCATATACGTACGCAAAATATAATTATATTTTCATGTACCCTTGAAAAAAATTTTTTTAATTTTTCTACAAATAAACAAGAAAACAAATGCAGCTCTCTGGTAACATTTCGCACTTTGGCACACTTTTAAAAATCTGTACAAATAATTTAAATTTTTTCATTTCTTTATAAATAAATATATATTATATAATATATCCATTTTTTTCACAATTTGTAAATAGCGATCCCGCTATTTATTTTATAAGTTTTTAAATTTTTTTAAAAATCTAACAAAAAATATCCTCCCCAACAAACAATTTTATCAAAAATAATTTTTTTTACAAGATGCCGGCGACATAACCGGCTGGCCACTAGGGCCCTATCTATACCTCCCAAGTTTGTACTATCAGGGCACGGCCAACCTTGACGCAAGGCAGGACGGCCACGCAAGACTACGCCTTGCTCGTCTTATCTGGTAGTTATTTCGTAACAATCACAGCTCTTTGTAGACACTTCGCGTGCGCCTTCAAACAAATAATATTAGTCATAGCGATGTGTCTACAAAAAAAATATTTTTTATGAAACATTTTGAACATTTTTTTAACAATCTCCTAACAATAATGTAATAGTTAAAAAATGTCTTTTTTTCACATTCACACTATAACAGTTTTTTTAAATTTAAATTCGATTCTTGGTAAAATTCATTACGATGGTAACGGTGGTGCTGATCCTTGAAGTCGTACCGCACATGTTCAGCAGTAGCAGTAAAGTCTCCATCACAAGCGGTAGACACGCATTCTTATTTATTACCAAGAATAGTTTTCATATACACATTCACACTCGATAAGTTAACAACAGCCACATTAATTCAAGTATGAGAAGCAGAAAGCAATCTCCTGTCTATTTTATAACATCTGAGCTTCCGCAACACATACTATATTATTGAATTATTCTGCAGAGGAACATTTCTGCCGATCGGTTGGAACTTTGAATGGCTAATGATGTGTGTGTTTATGACGTACATATATGTATTCTGTGTGTGATAGTTGAAGATTTTTTACTTTTTATATCCATTAATTTTGTGTTGGTAGATGATATATAGAACTTAGAGTCATTATCCAGTGAATGACCAAAAGAAATAATGCAAATTGCAAAAAATAAATGCCGCTCCTCCTTCTCATTTCTTCTCTCTTACAATCCATTATTATCTTTGGTTATTAAATGTTGTTTTTCCATCATTATTATTTACTCCTGTTATATTATTTAACAAAATATGCACCATAGGATTGTGTAGTTGTAAGTAGTAGTAGTAATTATTGTAGTATTAAGCAAAAATAACATCTTTTTAAAAACTGTAATAAGCTGAGGTTTATATGGTTGGTTTCTGTATATATAACGGAAATTTACTATGGTAGGTTATGTATCCTAATTATTTTGATTTCATGAGGTAGATTGTAATGTAGCGCATGCTGTTTAAGATACCATTATTCCAGTTCCTTCTCTTAACTTTCCACTATTAATTATTAACAAAATTTAAACTTTCATTTTAATACCGAACAAATTATAAGAACAAAGAAAAAAATTGGGAAAATAACTATTATTTAACAACATTTTAAGTTAATATATAATTAATTAAACATTAATAATAAATACTCTTCCTCTTCGTGTAAACAAAACAGAAAAAAAACGGACATCAATAATTATATTTTACTATTATTATTTTAGAGCATTTCTTTTTCTCCTTATTTTTCTTTTTTAACACTGTCGTTAAGAAAAATGCACTTGTTCGAGGTATTTAATTATTGGCTTGAGGTAAATGCGGTGCTCAGAACTTTTATTTAACACTCACACTTGATAACGGCTGAGAGGACGATGATACTGCACTAGTGGAAGGCCTCGAGATGTTATGTACAATAAGGTATGCATAAACGCATGCATGAGGCAGTGGGCAGTGGAGTTGCGTTATGGTTGAGGTTGTGACGGCGCTTCCGACTGTTCTCCGTGTTCTTTTGAAGATGGTCGGCCACGCTGTCTACCCTGTGGTGGCGCCACAGACTGCAGAACCATAGCTCGAATGCGGCGCTGCGCCGACTGCAAAAAAACAGAAAAAAAGTTTAGCACAGTGGCACAAAATGTAAAACAGGTTTAACATAAATACTCTTTGGTATCGACATGTACAAAATCCTATCGTGAAATTCTTAAAAAATTCAATTCTCTTTTTGTTCTTTCCCCTCAAGTAGGAATCTACAAATATACACAATCTTAAAGCTATCATATACAGCTTTTATATAACCATGTGAAGTTCACAGTGGTGAATAACCTTTTAACATGTGCTGACACAGTGGCGATTAACATTGTAAAACAAATCATTTTTAATAAGACTAGCGCAAATATAAATACTAGGTATACTGAGGTACCAATTACTGAATCTTCATTAATTGAAATCTTAAAAAACGTCTTTAATCCTACAAATTGCAATAGTGAGTGTGAATAGAAATCATCTGAACTATTAGGAAAGAGTGATGCTTATATTTATATAGCATTTCCATGACAGTTTCTACCAAATGAAAATATTCTTGAAAAAGTTGTTCTCGAAATATTTTCCAACAAATTGAATAAAACAAGTTTCTCTCGCGATTGACATGCAACAGAAAGTCAGAGAGCACAAAATGCAACATTAGATAGCCTTTTCCGTGTTGCTTGAGACACTTAAGTTCATTATGTAGTCCATTCTGTAGGTGGGCTGGCTGAAGCCAATGGAGTCCAACCATGAAACACTGCAGATGCAAGAACCTCACCCAAAAGGCAAGTGAATCAAGGCTTCTGACATTAATATAGCTTATTGATATCACACAAGGTTTACTTGTAAAGTGGACGTGCCCCAAATACACGACTGATTTGAAAAGTTAAAAAGGATCTAAATAGTTAAAACTCTCTCTTGTACTGTTTACAGGTACCATAATCAATTCTCGATTTTATAACGCGACGCCATTCTGATTGTTAGTGTGCACGCAGCTTAAGATATTTTTTTTCGCACTTTTCAATGCATTAAGGCGGGTCCGCACTTGTAATTAAACCTTGTAACATTGCCATCAGTTCTCAAACGTGTTCCGTCAGAAGTTTGGTTACAATGCGCATAAAGCTCGACAAGTGCAATAACACGCCGCCTTATCAAACAACAACCACATCAGTTTTCTCTAAGAAGATAATGGGTGGAATGAAACATGTAACTCTGTTGGTGTAAATAACTTATTGACAGTTTTTTTATCAATTTTGTCTCAGATTATTGCAGATGTAATCAGTTTGTGATTTTTCATGATTCTGTTAGCGTGTACACAGCAGAAGACACTTTTATTTGTTCTCCTGTGTATTAAGGCGGGTTCGCACTGGTAATTAAACCTTGTGACGTTATTGTATGTTATTAAATGTTTAATCTGACTGGAACATTAAAACTGAGCATAAATGCTGCAGTTTGTGCAACTTTAAGCAGACGATCACAATCTGTTAATTGTCAGTACATTAATTAAAAGAAATTGTACGTTTAGAAATGAAAGGTGCAGCGTAAAAGCAGAATTATTTGGTCTGGACGTATACCTTTAAGTTCTAAGATCTGTTCTGTCACATTGTATGTAATGTTACCAGTTGGAATTTAAATAAAATCAAAATAATAAGCTCGACAACTATACAAAATTTTCCACAAAGTCACCGACTGAGAGTTGAGACTACTTACTTGAACACTAAAGAAAGGTCCAATGATATGAACGGTGGTCTCATCTTCTTGCGAAGACGCACCCTGTTCCGGCAGTTTAATGACACTTCCAGTAACTCTTTGGAGCTCGCGCACATTCTGCCCACCCTTTCCAATAATACGACCGACCTGTGAGCTAGGAACCATAATTTCTACGGTCAGTCTTACATCATCCGCACCAGCCACGAAACCTTCTTCGCGCATCTTTTCGAATATCAAATACTGAGCCTAGAATCGAAATTGAACGAGTTAAGATGCAATTAAAAGAGTGAAATAGAAAATAACTTACCTTCCATTGTGCTTCAGGTGAACCGACTATTGTGACCTTACGTTCCGTCTGTGTATCCTGAGGTTTACTTTCATCTAGTGGAGCTATTTTGACTGACGCGCCCGAAAAACGAATTATATTGCGTATATGAGAACCTTTAGTACCAATTATAGCACCTACAGCATTGTTGGGTATATACAAGAACGTTGTCTCTTGACTATCCCCTGCTCCAGGTGGTGCGCCCGCAGGATACATGCCTGGGTATGGTGCTTGACCTGCGTACAGACCTCTTGAACCATATCCGATTCCTATAAAATGGCGATTTGATCAAGTTATACAAATATAGCGCGTTGTTTAAGAAATTGCATTTGGCTAATTTGCATAACTCGCCAAGATCTACTACATAATTTCCATACCTGCAGTGGCCATCATGGCCATGGGATGCAAACCAGGGAACATCATTGTTTGAGGCGCCATGGCTTGCAGATCGTTTTCGTAACTCTGTCTAAGTTTAGCGCTAATTTGAGCCTCCGCTTTGCTCATATTATCTATGGTACCCTTAACAGTAATGATGCGCTCTAAATTAAACGAGTTGATGTCGTTAATGCTCGATACGGTGATTTTGGTTTCCGTTTCTTGCATGATTCTTTTTATTGTGTTGCCTCCTTTACCGATGATGCGACCGATTAAATTATTGTGAGCCAAAATTTTCAATGATATTTCTCTGAAAAATCCAATTCCGGATTCAGGAAAATTAAGTTAACGAATACAAGAAATGTATGGAACAAACCCTTTATTGGTGTTGTTGGCTTCCTGCTGCATTACTTCTAGTATACGCTTGCAAGCGTTTGTACAGTTTTCGGGATTTCCGTAGATGGTAATTGCTTTTTCTAAAGAACCTACATTATCTTTACGATGAACATCTACACGCGCCCTTGTCTGTTGTGTTATCTGTCTAATTGTTGACCCCTGCCTCCCAATTATAGCTCCTACCTAAAATGTAATTTGAGGTTTAATTAGTAAAGTATCAACTGATGTATGTATATGCAATTAATTACCATATCGCTTTGTACGAGTATACGAAGCGGAAAATCTGTTTGGCGACTCTGTCCAGGAAGGCTTCCAAAAGGAGCGCCGCCGGGGATTCTAGGTCCCCGACGGCCTGTCCGTTTTTCCACCGCTAGCTCCACCTTGATCTGATTTCCTTCCACCTGAACACCATTGAGATGAGTCACAGCCCTGTAAGAAAAGAAAAACAAATAAATTTGAATCTCGAATGAGAAAACTCAATAAAAGTATTTTTAAAAAAGAGATAATAAAGGATATTGCGTAAGACGCAGCTACGTTAGCGTTGTTAGGTAACGGTAAGCAGCAACCTTTCGAATACGTGTGTACATACATTCTAAAATGCTGAAGGGCAAGGTTAGTATAAGCAAAATATGTTGTTAAAGGTAATAACATTGTATGAAAAAAACAAAACCTCGCGTTGAAGAGTGTAATCATGAGAACGGAGGTGTTTTTGTTATTATTATCTATCGTGATCGTTAGTAGTGTTGTTTATGTACAATCACTTTTGAGCGGAAGGTTTTAAAAGTTACGTGATTGTCAGTTAGTTATTCATTTGATAGAAAAAGCTCATTTTAATCAAGTCCATAATCGAATTGTAATAGTACAAGATAAGATACAAAAATAATTGCATTAGCATGTACTGGATTAGTCACTTAAAACAACTATAATTAATTCGGTGATAAAATGCTAAAAAACAATCGCTTCGTTATCTATTACAATCTTAGATTCACGGTAAAAAATGCCACATGGGTGAGATGAATGAACAATTCTGAATTAACTATGTTGCTAGCACTGAATGATAATGATCAAGTTGGCGCTATAACGCGATTTTTAATCAAAAATAAAACAGATTGAATTGGCGTGTCACAAGGTAGTACCAATAGTTGCAATAACAATCTATGTACGTACCTTATTACCGTAAATGGAGCCTTTAAAACAACAATCACGGTGTTTTCTAGATTCAGACGGTTGAATTTAATCTGGAAACGATGCATCCTATGAAAAAAAATCTTTTTCTATCATAACTTGAGACTCTCGAATCTATAGCAATTACAATATGGAATAAATTGTTTCTTGTCAGGATTTGATTCAAACTAGCACCGAGACAAACTAACACTCCTGATTTAAACTAAGGAGTGATGCCGTTCTCAAATTGGGAATGTGCTGTTTTGTCTTTAAAGGTATAAAAGAAGAGACGTTAAACTGCTGCGATAGCATAACATTCGCACTTAAAGAAGTAAGCTGTGTATTACTGTAAACAACTATCAGGTTAACTGTTGATCTTTCAGCTAGAAAAGTCGAATTGAAAGTGTAGGGGTACCAATTGGCACTTTGTAGGTATTTGTTCAGTTATTGGCTAGGGCTACCTCGAATATCTCATCTTTTGGGTTCTTGCAAGGCTTAAGAAACATGATTCTCGCCCTTGAAAATAAACCGCAATTGGAAGGTTTCAGATGAAAATTAATGAATGATCTTCCTCACGAAAACTCTTACAATTGGGAAGGTTGATACTCTTTTGCCCCTAATAGATATTAGCAGCCTGACGATCACATATTAGGTTTTGAGATTACTAGATTTAATTCCGAACACTTCTTTGAGCCAGATTTTACAGTTTCCGGAAAATCTTGATCTCGTAACCATAACATTTTCTCATAAACCCACAAGATACTCTGGAGGCGTAAGGCATCCTCAAAATAATGGAATTATTGTTTTTGTTTTTTTGTTTATTTCAGAGTCCTGAGAATTAATTCTCTTGTGCAACAGCTCAAATCTGGTCGGACCGGTGCATCATGATTTCATAAGCTAGTCGCTGATCATATTACATGAAGTCACCATCTTCCTTATTCCCTTCTGCGATCAAATTATGCCCTCATAGTAAAGTGTCAACAGTTAATATCAAATAAGTCCAACAAGTCCTTTAATTGGTAGATGCGAGTATCAGAAGAATAGTAGAAAAACAAAATTTATCTCGAGCTCTTCGAAAAGCATTTTGCTGCTTGCTGTGGAGAGCGAAACCCTGACGACACGATGGTCACCTTGGGTGTTAGATTGTAGATGTGGTGGGAGCGAGTTAAGTTTAAGACTTACAAGGGATAGAGCGTGACTTTAAATCGTTGCAAATGGTCTTATTGTGGGTGAAGCTCAATTAAGGAATACAAGATGAAGCCTGATTCCATGGTAATAGGGTAAGTTTATCTAAAAAATTTTATAAACTTGTCTTTTTCTTTTTGAAAAGTAAAATGTGACCGACCGACGACTGCATGAAAATAATCAGTCCTAGGTCGCCACAAGTAAACCAATAGATAGAAAAGGCTGACTCTGAATAGGTTGAAGGCAAAGCTCGATCGTGGGTCACCAGTTTTTTCTAAAAAAGTTACAGAAAAACACGAGCGAAGAACAACGTAGGCATGAAGGCGAACTACAGGCGGCCTGTGCTAGTTACAAGACGAGAAACCATTGCCCAACGTAAGCATCAAATGCACATAGAGTTGGTTTTGGGATCGGTCTTAAACGCATCGTAGATTATCGCAGGTGTTCGGGACATTATAGATTGAGATACTGCAGGAGCACAGTTCGCTCACACATTTGAGGGCTTGACCTTGATATCAAAGCCTGGAAGAGATTCCAAACCGAGAAAAGCTTCTCTGGTAGTCTTTCTCGATATCGTTCTTCGAATCTATCAAGCGAATTCAATCTGCCTACCTGGTGAGATGCTGGTAATTAAAGTTTGCCTGCTTTAGGATCTACTTGTTAACAAACTCCTACTCAAACTAAATAGACGGAGCTTTTATATTATAGCTCAACTGAAGGTTAATGCGCCAAAAAGAACTGCAGTGTAAATTTGGAAAGAGCAGTACTGATACCCTTCATTAAACAGAGAAGACTGGATGGATTAAAACTGGCAGAGTTCTTCGACAAGCAGCTGAATATACTAAGGCAGGAAGATATAGCACTGAATGCTTAAGTTCACCTGGGATTCATATGTATGAGAACAAAATGAGCACATGTGGATTAAATTCGGGACAAACTGCAGATGTAAAAACTTCAAATCCTACTACGCCTCCTCCAGCTTAAAGTTATCATATGGCCGGAAGCATACAGTCTAAAATACAAAGAAAACTGGACGGTTGGATCAAAATTACAAACATTGTCACAAGCACACTATTAGAGATGAACAATGACAACAAGTCTTTAAGGTAGAACTTCGCTAAATCTTATAACTAGCACGCAGATTAACTGGAATGAAAAGAAAAACAATCTGGTATTCCGTCTAAAAGCTGAAATACACCCTATTGATGTAAATTCAGGCTACCTTAAAAGTACTAGCATGCTACCAATACCAAATTAGATACGAATTGGTCTGGAAAAGAGCGTACACAACTTCATAATCCCAACTAACTGCAACAGGGTGCTAAACGGATCGGAAACTCGTCACCTCTATAAAACCTAATTGAAAGGATGGACGACAAAGCAACACGATAAAAATTCGAACTGTGTCTTAAGGTTGCTAAATAATAATCAAAAGAATTGGTTAGCGCAACGCGGGCATCAAATGTACATACATCAGAACGTCGATTTCTGATCGTTTTTCCGACATTTACTCGAGGTCTTGAATTAGAAGTTTTTTAGTCGGGTCAAACCGGGCCTCATTTTTAAAAACTTATCGGGTTTTACGGGCCTGCGTCGGGTCTTTCTGGCTTGTTGGGTCGCGCTTTTCAGCCCTGTCAGGCTGTTCGGGCTTTGTAGCACCTGTCGAGCTTATCGAGTCGGTCGGGCCATTATTTTTTGTTCCGAGTCGCACCGAATGATTATCGTAATGACTTCGACAGGCGTTATTCTCGTACTGACCAGGACAAGCATTATTTTCATACTGAACCAAAGAGGGGGTTCTCGTACTGCACCGGATCTTACTGTGAGTCAGACGCGCGTTATTTTCGTACGGACTGGGATGGGCATTGGTTTTATACTGAACTCAAGCGAGGAGTTTTGTATTGTACCGGAAAAGGCTGCACGGGCTGGGTTTCTTTGTCGGGCCCAAAGCTCGAGTTTAGCTCGAACTGGGCCTCAATTTAAAAATCGATCGGGCTTTCCGGACCTACGTGTCGACGCAATCGGGCTTGTTGGGAGGTCGTTCGATCTCATCGGGCCTTCCGATCCTATAGAGTCGTTCGGGAGTCTCAAGCCTGGCGAGCAGTTGGGGTCTTTCAAACTTTCCAAGCCAATCAAGAAGTTACCGGCTTGTTTTCGGGCCGCACGAAGTTTACTCCCAATCGGGCAGGGCTCCAAGCCGTAGTCTAGTCTCTAGAATCTCTAATTTGATAATACTCCAAATAAACTAATTCCTCATAATTTATAAAACCTAACCTACTTGAATAGTTAAACGAACACTTTGGGAAGCGAGAGAAGAGTTTCTTAAAAAAAATATTTTATATGTGAGCATAAAGAACCAGGTTAAAACGAAAAACAAACATTAAAATTTTAAAGAAATGAACAGTGACTTCTATAACTGGAAAAGCGACTAATTTATCATTATGTGGAAAAGATTCTTATAATCTACCTCGGGTTGCTGTATTGTTTTCTTTAAGACTTTTGAAAAATAAAATTAAAGAAATGAGTTTGCATGTTTCATTAATAAGTCGCCAAGAAAAAGTGAAAATAATTATAAGAAAGAAGAAAAGAAATAAAATAAAATAAAATAAAATAAAAATTAATGAACTTACTGCTGTGCTTGGTCGGCGGTTTCGTAGGTGATCTGTACTGTTTGAGTGTTGGGATCCTTAGAAGTGAGCTTATCACAGGATACTACTCTACCATGTTGCACTAGGAAATGTTCGATGTCCTCAAACCGTACATTGGGAGGAAGGTTGGATATAATGATTTTCGAGGTTGAACTGAAAGAAAAACAAAAATGATTTATGACACGTTTGTGATAGTGAATTTTTGTATTGTTAAATTATTCTCAGAACTCCTCAATACACATAATAACTTAATAATGTAATATGTCAAGCTTTAAATTCTATTCTGACGTTTTCAGATTCTTTTGGATTCTAGAAACAAAGTCAAAACTTAAAAAGAAGTTGTCCGTAACACGGGATTCGAGTTTTACTAATTTCTCTAGAGTCGCCGATGTTGTGTTTACGCGTAGTGGGGTCAGCGCTTGTCATTTTAGTTTATGAATAATCTTAACGTATAAGAATTGTATTGCAGAAAGTAGCACTCGCCTGCAACCTATTTGTAGGAGTATACAGAGAGGTTAAAACACTTAGAAATGGCGCATAACGTTCTCCAACTCAAAATTAAAATTTTCTCCCGCATAACCGAAAAGGCGTACAGCCTCTATACAAGCTTCTGCTGTTTCACAGCACTAATAACCTTGATTTGACTTGCAGTAGAGGAAATTAAACATTGTAGTTTTATAGTGAACAATAGCTTTGCAAGATGAGCACTTCATTTGTTTTCGTTTACTGGTTTTTTTTTTCTTTTAATATATCATCGATTGCGAAAATTTGGTGGAGGCGCCAAACTGCTATATCGCTATTTTGCTTGCGCTTTTTCTTCTTTCAAGTTTTAACTCGACAGAGCCCTCTACTGTAGTACATTGTTCTTTTAATTGAAATTGCATTTACACCCACAATATTTTATATTACTTAAAGAAAACGAGATATGCCATTTGGAGCTAAATAAAAGCAAAAGCTTTATTATAAAAAAAAGTTTAAGGAACGTGTTAGTGTAGGATTTATAAACAAGCGGCTACATATTCTCAGAAAAAGTTGCTGTTACTCAGAATATAGCCGAACTTGCAAATGTCGTTGCAGAGATCTCACAAAACTCGACGAGTAGAAATGGTGATGCTTTTGACTTATTAGATAACAGACCGACGAGTAGCTTAGCGGTTAAGGTTGTATTTGCTAGAGAACAACTGTTGTCGTTAAGTTTTTAACGATTTCCCTAACAGTAATTTCCTCTCGTTCTATCCCTATCTATAATTTTCATTCTTGGCCGAAGAGGAGTCTCAAAGGTTTAAAAACCGGCCCGATATTTCGGGAGGTTAAGATGATTCTGATCTCTCTTTGCAGGTAAACAACAGACAAAAAAAATCGAATGTGCTAGTACATCATAGATTCCAGGGAGAAATGATCAAAACTAATAGTAGCACAGAAAACTGAGATCAATTTGACTTGATGTTTTTATTATTTCTGAAATTTTCTACCTTGTCCATAGCATACACAAATAGGATTCCCAGCAGCAGCACCTTTCCCTCGAGCCCCAAAGAGTGAAGTGGCGAAATATTTCTAGATAGTTCTTGAGCGTTTCCCAATACTTTCTCATACCAATAAGCAAAACGGCAGATGAGCAAATTAAATTTAATTCTATCCAAAATTACCATAGCGAGATTAGCATGATAGAATTCTATTTCCAAAAGGAAAAGCAAATTATCCAAATATAGTCATCACTAGCCTTTTTTTTTAATTGTGGCAAAAAATTTCTAAATTAACAAATACTTTTTTGTGTGCCCTAACCACTGCCAACAAATTAATTTGATTGTCAAGACCACACAGAGAAAAACAGGCTTCCATTTGAATTTATAATAATAGTTATGAGAATCAAGTTTCAACAAAGTATAACAAATTGTTTCGATTACTTATAATAAATAACAATGTCAAATGTTTCATGTGCAATTTATTAATTGCATAACACTCAAGGCAACTACGGGATAATAACAGTCGAAAGGTCGATGAAAGTGAGAATGAATTGTCTGTGAACGAGAAGATACGAGTAGGTGGCATCGTGGAGTATTCATTTTTTTTCTTCTCTCTCTTCTGTCGTGAGTAAGCGAAATACCAAACCCAATGAGTTTTAATATACCGTTATTAACGCTTGTATTGGAGTGGGGGTGGGGGATTCTTTATTATATTGCATGAGAATGTTAATATAGGCAATTTGCTAACTTTTTTTGTTCTTCGAGAAAATGATTTTAAAAAAACACACGCACACATTACTTAAAGAGTCGCATAAACAAATTTAACTCTGTAATTTTTGACTGACTGAGATAGGGAAAAAAAGCGAAATGGAATTCAAACGGCGAAACGGGGCATTCACAAAAAAAGACCGGAAACCAAAAGCTCGTTAGTAACTAAATATTCGCCAATGTTCCACATTAGGTCCCGCGTATTTGATCGCATAAAGAAGAGGAGGAGAGAAGCCTCACAACCAGTTTCATACATAGCAGGGGAATCTCATCTTGCTTTTGCCAATTGTCGTATAGTCAACAGAGCGTGAACGAATATGTCTTAATTATGAATGCGGTTTTTATATCGCGTTTTTGTGAAGAAAACAAGGCAACGCCACTACATGGACAATATTATGAATGTACTTGTCCTGAAAGATTAATGTTCCCTTAAGAGTGAGAAAAGTGAATGATAACGTGTTTGGCCCACTTTTAATAACGTGCCATTTTTTCCCCTTCAACGAAAAGAAAGATGAGACTTTTTAATTAACGCGATATAAGTAAACAATAGACGCTTCTGTAACAATTGAATTTGATTTTGGATGCTTGACAAACTAGATCAATATTAAATAGGATGTAATAATCACGAGGAATTTCTGATCTATCAAGTGTGTTGGTAGAAGGTTTCCAAGAATAGCCGGAATATCCCAGATATCTCCCTTCCTGCTAGGGTCCAAAATAGACTTCCTTTGTGGTTAACCTATCGAGAATAAAGCTAAATAAAATCCAATTTACTACGAGATAAATCAATTACCCGGAGGTATTTAGAAGCGTTAAGGATAATCTAAATTATATCCGCTGATCTAACTGAACGGAAAGTTATCTCATAACAGCTTTTTATGACATGGATTGTTTTATAAAATCTGATTACAAGACTTGTACTTAATTAGTTTTCGAAATGCAAAAAAAGGAAAATTCGTTTTAATTTTTGACAGTGACGTATAGTACGATTTTATAGAGGCGGGGTATTATATTATGGGAAAAAAAACTTATTAAATTGAAATTAAAAAGTAATAAAATGTTTACACTTTGTTGGAATACCTACGCCAGAAAAGGATAATGTCAACAAACTCCTAGAACGGAATTTAGTTGATATCTGCTGCAATCAATCAATCAATCAGCAACTATTTAACGTTGCCATTGTTGGGACGCACTCTTTAATATAAATGCCGTCTTTATTCGATCTCTTGTTGTTAAGCTATGGATTTTGGACGAATGTAAAAAGCAACCACATGGATAACGTATAAATCATCACAATTGCCCATTGTGGCTTTTCTTCCATCACTTACTATTTGGTCTGAGCTTTCCTTTTCAAAATATGGAATTTTAGTGGTATCTCAAAACAATTTTTGAATTAATTACAAGGATGTTGAGATTCTCCAGAATTTTCATTTGTGAGCTTTGGGTCATTGTATCAATCTTCAAATCGAATCAACTCAAATCGCTCAATGACTTAAGGCCAGGATCAATACTGATCATGCCAAGATCAAAACCCTTGATACCAGTGACTTGCCAAAGATCTTGGTACCGGTTTCAAAGCTTTTCTGAAGTGGATTCTTTGTTGAATTTCGCAACTTCCACTTGACTAAGATTTACAAAGTTTAGTTTAGGTTTTCAACACAAAGGTAACAATCCTCTTATTAGAAACTTTTAATTCCCCAATGCTTCTGCATGAAGACTTACAGTTCAGAAAAATCAATAAATCTTATCTAAATTCTAGGTTAGTTTCAGTCTTGATTCGAACTCCTCTAGGAAATCAGAACCAAGACTCTTAACATCAAGATCAAGATTTGCCAAAAATCTGCGAAATCAATCGAGTTTACAAAAGCTGAAATCAGCCTAAAGAGTTTGTTTTTATGGTCCCTCAAAATGTAATAACAACGGTTACGTATAATTTAAAGTTAATGCCACAGCTTGGGCTAAAGAATCTGACATTTGCAATTTTGTAAAAGTGAGGTTATGCGCTGAATGTTTTTAAGAAAGGTATAAAAAAACGGTTGTTACATTTCATATACTTATTAGGTTGTATGCTTTACATTATTTGAATTTTAAGGTTAGTTTTATCACTCTTAAGTTATAGGCATATAATTTTGATTTCAAACCGTTTAATTTGAAAGTTTTTCTGACTTTAGTACTAAGTATTACTAGTTTTTTCTGGTTCTAGGTCATTGCTCCAACGAAGAAAAATACGCGTATGAAGTTGTACAAGGAACGGTTAAGGGCTGACAAAGAAAAGTGGAAAGACCATTTAGAAAAAGAAAGGTGCAGAGATAAAAGAAGAAGGAATGACAACAAGAGAAGAGACATTACAGGAATAGATTTGGAAGAACGACGTCGCGAGTATAGAAGCATAGGCAAAAAATGAAGCAAGTAAACCTGTCTTCTTCACCAGGTCAACCAAGTTTCTTCGATAGGATCCTATAAATGCCCACAGTCATTTGCCAAAGCAAGTAATAGGGTAAAGAAGATTGTGCCTGATAGCCCAAGTAAAAAAAGTGGCTGTTATTAAAAAACTTGCAATTGAAACAGGCTTGAATTTAAAAGAAGCCCAGGATATTAAAGATAGGAAAAAAGGGCCAACAGCTTAACTGAAGATCAACAACATCGTATTCAAGAGTTTTATAACAGTGACTCTATAAGCAGACAGGCTCCTGGCAAAATGGATATCGAATCAGTTAAATGGAAAAAAAACAGGCAAAATAAACTCATTTCCAAAAGAGACATATGGTAGCTTTTGAAGAGTTCAAACTTAGTAACCCTGATGTAAGTGTAAAGAAAATTTTCTTCTTTATGCCCAAAACACGTTCTTCCTATTTCTGAAATGCCTCATAATGTTTGTGCGTGCAAATATCACGGTAATGTCAAATGTCAAATGCGTGAGTGGAAAATGTTAGAATATAAAGGCCTCCGACCTTGTTCATCCAAACTTTGATACGAAACAAATTTTGTCTTGAAAACAATGGACTGAAGTAAATGGTCCAATACGAGGAAATGAACGTCCAAGTAAAAGTGATAAAAATCAGGTATGAAGATGTTTATTCATCGAGTGAGACTGAAAAATGTGAGAAGAATTCAGTCAACCTGGCAAAACCTATACTCAACTATAAAGACATACACTCTAGCATGTATGTTCTTGTGCTAGTTGACAGTGAACAACTGAAAGGACATAGGGCTACAGAAGCGAAGGTATACCGCTACGCTGCTATAGCACAAAAATTGATGAAGGATTTTTGTCTGTGATGTTCTTAAGATCGCAAGGATTTAAAAAAAACTTTTATTGCTGATGATGGGGACATCAAAGATGTACAAGCAGAACACATCATCTCAATATTGTGAAATCCTGTAATAAAAACATTCATACTTGAACTATGTAACATCCGTTACTCGACTTGTAACATCCGTTACAAAATGCAACTTTTTTTATTATCATTAATATTAAGTTTTACTGAAATATTTGGTGCAGACCTTGTGTGTAATGATCTTTGTTTTTTCTGATTTTATTGATATACATAATTCGCAGAGTTTAGTGACAATTCAACTGAATCTCCGTATGTCCAAATGAAGTAACATCCGTTACACCTGAGTTTTAGCCAGTACAAGTTATATAATAAGACAATTAATGTTTTTAATGGTTTACAGCCAGTCGCATAAATTATTTAATTTTTGCTTTGATTATACAGTGTGTTCATTTTAAGACGATCCACCCTTAATATTTGGTAAACAAATGGGGATATCGAAATAAAAAAAAAACACGTTAATTTATTTACGGAAGGGGACATTAAAATACATAATTAACCCAATAATAGAGGCCGCTGTGCTCGCTCTCGCACACCTAACCTCAAAATCTTACGTGGCACCCTACCATTTATGAAAAGTCGTTGGAAAGGGAATAACAATAGCAATCGTTTGGTGAAAACAAAATTGAAATCGACCTACTAGGCGCCTATTTACTTATTTAAGTACTTAGTTAAGTAAATAGACGCATTTTAATTGTTTTGGTACTTATTTCCGATATGAAACAAATAAACGTAAATATCTTTAATTGAATAATTTAAATTGAACTATCAATAGAAAATCGAAACAATAGAAAAGAAACAACACAAGATAGGCAATCTTTTAAAGGAAGTACCTAACCTAACGACTTACATTAGTAGATCAATTCACACTATTCTTCATTCAGAACTATCACTAAGACAATGAATTGGTCACCTCGATTCGAAGTTACTATACAAAACATCTCTCTATAATAACAAAGGCAAATCATATTTTTTACGTAAATTATCGCATCTCGATTGTTTTGATATGTACTTTAGGTGAAAAATAAGTGCAACTTTACATGTTCTGACATTGCATAAAGTGAATTGAACTATGGTGAGTTCCTACGTTTAGGTATTGTTATCAAAAATTACTTATTTCTTCTATTTTTACCTTCTATTGACAGTTCAATTTACAATAATTAATTAGAAATGCCTACGCGTTCATGTGTTTTGCATCCGAAATAAGCACCAAAACAATTGAAATAGGTTTCTTTCCTTAGTTAACGCAATTTAAATTCTTAACTAAAATGAAACGTTTTGTGTTATAACTTTCGATTAAGTAGGCCGATTTGAATTTTGTTTTCGATAAGAGATTGCTGTTGTTATTTTTCCAACGATATATCGCTAGTGTTAGGAGTACCGTATAAGATCTTCAAGTTGTGTGCGAGAGCGAACACAGCGACATCTATGAATCAGTTCATTCTGTACTTTAATGTCCTCCTCCATAAATAGATTGAAGCATTTTTTTCTTATTTCGATAGCTTCATTTGTTTAGGGGATGTTAAAGATGGATCGTTTTAAAATGAACACACTGTATATCAATTACTAACATAAATTTAGGGTTAAATGTGTCTGGCTGTAACACCCGTTACCATGGAATGCCCGTTCTCTCTAAATTGCCCCTCTTGTTTTGGCTCGCTCTCAAAAATCAAAATAAAATTACGACTAAGACACTTCACATCACGATTTCAAGAATTTCACTAAAGCGTCGCTTCATTTCGTAGTTCAAGAACTGAGACTTTTACTTGGGACTTCTCTTTTTGCTTTCTGTTACCCGATGAAGAGAGCCAAAGAAATAAATCTAAAGGAAACTAGCTAGACCAGGTAGGCAGGCAGTGGGTAGTTGAATAGATTGCATTTCTGAACGATTTCTGCAGTAATAAAAAGAGTGACAAGCTAAGATTTACATAGAAGTGACTAAATGATTAGGATTTAATCAGAGCCATAAATAATTTTGACTTTATATTACCATGTGAAAACCAAGCAAAGCGATTTATCCAATTGTGCCAAAATCAAGTAAGTATTATATGTGAGAAGTCTTGCTTTATCTAAATTGATCTCCAAAGTAGATTTCTAACTTTTGATCTACTATTACAAAGAAATCAGTGCTGGGCGTTTAGATTTAGATTGCGTTTAGCTGATCTGAAAATATTGAAATACTGTAGATAATAGGCATGAGAACTATCCTTTAATTAGAAAATTGTCAGTTTCATAATGAAAAGCAATTAACAGTTTAAAGAAATTGAACTCGCTAGCTTACGGTATGTCCTTTTTGAACAATGAGAAATTAAAAAAAATTCTACTTTATTATTATACTGCTTTAAAAAATCAAACAATAAAATTATACTTTTCCACCTTAAAACACTAAGCGTACATTAAATACACGGTCTTTCTTTTTTTTTCAACTCATTTAATGCTCGTTAGTGTTGATGATGTGCAACAAACCACGACATAATTATTATGTACTTGTTATTATAGGGATTGGCGTTTTATTTTATCGTAATCGTACGCACATCTGCCATTTACACAAACAGATAGTAGTGTAAATTCAATATAGAGTGTGAAGTGCTAAAAAGAATTGGTACGTCGCGCAGAAAATACTTTTTATTATCGTCCCCGCGCAAATATTTTTATATGCCCGCAATCAACGTATACAAATAGTAACGTTTCACGTATCAAAAACGTGAACAGTCCTCATATTCCTATTAACTTATCGCACTGACGGCGACGTCCCTGAAAAATGGACTTTTGATTAAAAAGAAATTACTCGGTTTTTATTTTATTAGTTAAAAAACGCTCCCTCCTCTCACGCTTATTACGTTATGATAAAATATTACCCCGTGGGACGGTGCAAAAATAGAGAATGAATACTACAACATACTACACGCGCACACACACATCAAGTCCGCGTTGCATATGCATGCGGCGTAATGGGCGTAGTAAGTATTATAAAAGGCGAACTGCATTTAATTGCATGTGTTGCTGCATGCAAAACAAGGTGCATTTTTGCGTATAATAATATGAGCAGTAAATATGCTGCATTGGTAGGTGTAATAATAGCGTTTTATAATAATAATAACAATAAGCAATTAGAAATATGTACGTTGTGCTATACAAGAAAGCATTTCATAATTAAAGCCATCAAGACAAAGGAACTTAATAAGCTTTTTTTAATGCGATGCAGCATTTAGTTTTTCTGTTCCACGGATGAAACTAGGAACACAAGGTAATTAATTAAGTTGTTTTGAATAATGTTTAGTAAGAACGAGATGGAATATATTGTTGATACTCACAAAACGGAATTGAGATGAAAGGCAAAGTCTGTAAAAGGGCCGCCAAAGGCGGCATATTGTAAGGAAAAGCGCAGCTCCATTTTTAGCCATAAATACAATGCTTGAGATCACCAAACGATCACTTAACCAGATGGGCTCTTACACCCCAATCTTATAATATCAAGATAGAATTTATTCAAAGAAATTCTCCTCGCAGCAGCTGCTTCACTTAAGAATGTTTTCCTTGACCGAAGTCCGATCCTCCGCAGTCGCAGGCAGCCTCGGATGAAAACGGAAAGTGTTAACTTGTAAGTCACGAATGCATCGAACGGACTCAAATCTTGCAATATCAAAATGGAATATACGTTACTGCACGAAGTTCTGAAGTACAACAATAAGGCAGTTGGACCATAGGCGGCTTTTTCATCTCCTCTTAGTTACCTCTCTCAAGAAAGATTTTATTGTGAAGACCAAAGCCGGATTCTTAGCCAACATAAGCACCCTTTTAGATTCACGACCGTTTCCTCTCTTAACAAGGTATTTCTTGTGGAGACCGAAGTTCGATTCGCAGCCGTCACCGTAGGCGACATTTTCAGCTTCTGAAAGTTGTAAAAGTCGAAGTCCGATTCTCAGACACCGATTTACGCTCTTGGCAGTTACTATCTCTCTTAAGATAAGTTTGATTCTTAATCGTCACAGGCGGCTATTTAAATTACTGACAGTTATCTTTCTTAGGAAAATTTTACTTTGTAGGCGTCTAACAGTTATCCTCCACAAAAATGTTTTTTTTTCTTCAGAAAGTTGCCTTTCTCAAGAAAGGTTTTTGTTGTAGAAGTCGAAGTTCGATTTTCAAACGCTGTAGTCAACTTTTTACCCTTCTGAACGACCTCTTTTAAAGTTAAATTTTTAGTCGTGACAGGCGGCTATTTAGGCTTCTGACAGATACCTCTCCTCTCTTCAGAAAGCTTTTCGTGTGGCTACCGCAGCACGATTCTAGGCCGCCGTAGGCGTCCTCCTAGTCTCCTAATAGTTACCACTCTTACTATAGTTGCCTCTCTTTCAGGAAAGCCTTCATTGTGGAGGTGCAGGTTCGCCGCAGGCAGCCTCTTAGGTAAAATTATAATAAAACACAATTCCATTTATAACCTTAAATTTATTCGCCTGACGTGTCTCAATATGGTACACATATCTTCAAAGGCATAAACAACTTGTTATAGTAACCAGTTAACTTGATCCTAAATTCAACCAAAATTGTAATGTGGTTGTCTGTGGTCATAGGATGATTATTGTCTATGTGGTGTTTTGCATAAATGGATCTGGCTGAGTGTTTGTGCCTGTAACAGTTGCGTATTCTTTATATCTAACATAAAAATTTCTAGGTTTTTGTTGTGGAAGCCAGAGTCCAAACTTTAGCCGTTTAGGCTCTTGACAGTTATCTCTCTTAAAAAGGTTTTACCTTGTGTAGACAGAAGTCCGATTGTTAGTTGCTCTAGGCGTTCTTTTTAGTTCCTGACAGTTCGTAAGAAAGCTTTTCTTGTGCCACCCTCCTAGACGCGTAGCAGTTACTGAAGTCTACTGTCTCGAGAAAGTCTGCATTGTGGAGATTAAAGTTCAATTCTTAGCCGGTGTAAACACTATTGATCTCTGACAGCTGTATACCTTAAAAAAGTTCTTCTTGCGAAAGCCGAAGTCCGAAGTTAGCGGCCGTAGACGGCCTTTTCGGCTCTCGATTGTCGTCTTTCTTAAGAAGGGTTTTTTTTTCAGACACCGAAGTTCGATTCTCAGCTACAGTAGACGGCCTCTTAAGCCCCTGACAGTTGCTTCTTTTAAAAATGCTTTTGCTGTGAAGACTACAAGTCCAATGATCAGTCTTTTCGCCTCTTCACAGTTGACTCTCTCAAAAAGGTTTTTGTCATGGAGACCAAAGTCGATCTTTAGACAATATAAGTGGGTATTTAGGCTCTTGAAAATTGCCTCTCTTAGAAAGGTTTTACCTTGTATCCGATTCTTAGTCGTCACAGGCGGGGGTTTAGGCTCTTGACAGTTGCTTCTCTTAAGAAGGTGGTTTTGGTGTAGACAGAAGTTGTTTTTAGCTCCTGACGGTAGCCTGTCTTAAGAAAGCCGTTCTTGTGGCTACCGAAGTTCGATTGTAAGCCGCCATAGGCGCCCCCCCTAGACTCCTAGTAGTTACCTCTCTAGGTGGCCTTTTAAGCTACTAAATATTGCCCTTTTCTCAAGAAAATCTCCATTGCAGATATCAAAGTTCGATTCTTAGCCGCCGTAGACAGTCTTCGATCCCTGACGGCTGCATACCTTAAAAAGGTCTTTCTTTTGCAAGCGGAAGTTCGAAGTTAGCGGCTGTAGACGGCTTTTTCGGTTCCCGCTTGTGGCCTTTTTTAAGAAGGCTTTTCTTGCAGACACCGAAGCTACTGTATACGGCCTCTTAAGCTCTAGAGTTGCCTCTCTTAATGTTTTTAATGTGAAGGCTAAAGTCAAATTATCAGCCTTTTTGCCTCTTCACAGTTAACTCTCACAAAAAGGTTTCTGTGGTGGAGAGCAAAGTCCGATTTTTAACCGACATAGGTGGCTATTTAAGTACTTAACAATTGCCTTTCTTGGGAAGGTTTTGCCTTGTGTCCAATTCTTAGTCGTCGCAGGCGGGGGTTTGCTCCTCACAGTTGCTTCTCTTAAGAAGGTGTTTCTGGTGTAGACAGGAGTTCTTTTTAGTTCCTGACAATTGCCTGCCTTAAGAAAGCTGTTTTTGTGGCTATCAAAGTTTGATTTCAAGCCGCCGTAGGCGGCCTCTTAGATTCCTAGTAGATAACTCTCTTAAGTTCAATTCGCAGCCACCGTAGGTGGCCTATTAGGCTACTAAAGATTGCCTCTCTCAAAAGTCTCCATTGTGGAGATCAAAGTTCGATTCTTAGCCGACGTAAGACAGCCTTTTAGATCCCTGACAGCTCTATACCTTGAAAGGCCTTTCTTGTGTAAGCCGAAATTCAAGGTTTCAGGTTTTCAGCTCCTTACTGTTGCCTTTCTTAAGAAGGCTTTTCTTGTAGAGACCGAAGTTCGATTCTCAACTACCATGGACAGCGTCTGTGACAGTTGCCTTTTTAAAGAAAGTTTTACTTGTAGATACCGCCTTCTAGGCTCATCTCAGTTGTTTCTTTTAAAAAGCTTTGTGTTGTGGTCCAATTCTCAGCCGGCTCCTGACAGTCAGGGCCGTCTTAACAGGTTTGAGCGCCCTGCTCGGTTAAAAAGTTTTGTTGACAAAGGCCCCTATTCTGTAATTGTCTGTTATTTTTGAGAGCCTTGTTAATCTCGTTGCCATGACCACGCCCAATCAAGGTATTCAGTTTGACCGTTTAACAGCATGTTGAGATTTAAACAGGGTGACATACAATTGACTAAATAACTTTCATTGCAAAGAATTATTAGAATATATCGACATTGCTACTAGGTTATTATTATCAATGGCGCTATGGTGCTCTTGGGCGTAGCCCATTTAGCGCAATGGTTAAGAAAAACCTGCTAACAGTTACCTCTTAAGGTTTTATTCTGTGCAATGCAAAGTCCGACTCGTAGTGGTCTTTTAGGATCCTGTCAGTTGACTCTGTTAAAAAGATTTTTATTGTGGGGGGCGAACCGCGATTCCCGCCCCCGTAGGCAGCCTTTAGGTTTCTGATAATTACCTTTGTTAAGGGTTTTGTTGTAGAGACTGTTTCTCGGCCACGAATACATCCAGGATCAAGTTAAAATTGTTTTTTAACACTGAAATGCAGGATGTAACTGAATTGCTTGGCCAAACTTCAGGAAGGTGTTGTACTGACCCTAACAAGGAAAAAGTCTCGATAAACATGTACCCTAAAAAGGCCCTTTAAGATTAGAGCAATTTTAGTATAAGAATAAAAGACAGTATTAAAGGTGGCAAGATTGCTACTGACTCGAAGGTTATTGCAACAAGTTATCCAGCATTCTATGCATTGACTGACAAACATACTCCAGAATTTCAGATGGATTACCTGAAAGTCACGACTTATGCGATGGCACAGAATATTTTCAGAAGGAATTAGTGTAGAAAACAGTCCAGCGGATTTCAATAAGGAAATCCTGTTTCAAAAAGAATCTTATTCGATTACAATGTGTGTATAGAAAGGAAGAGTTTGCGCCCTGTTGAGTTGTGATGCCAGTAAAATAAGAAACGAGCAATTCAAAATTCCAGTTTTCTCTTTCAAATTGAATATCCGGACTCGAACGATGAGAAACTGCAGCAGACACCATCGCATAAGAAGGCTCTAAATTCTATTTGAATACCGAAGTTACAAAACAGCAGGACACTGCGAAGTAGACAAAAGCCTGTAGGGAATCTCCAAAAAGTATTAGGATGCAAAAAACAGCAGAGAAGAGAAAAAAAGAGAAAAATCGTTACTTTTCATAGTAAGAGCAAAAAATGGGTAATCACGTAATTCCACTGGCCATTTGTAAAGAAATTACGGCGGTGGCCAGACAACTGTATGGCAGGAATCAGTCCGCACCTCAAGCGATTTGATATGGTTCTGAATAAAAGCAGAGGACTAGAAATTTGTTCTAGAAATGGGCCATGTAAAATCAAAAAATAACAGAATCTTCTAAGATATTATCAAGATGATCTGAAGATGCACCAAGTCCAACAGCAATAATTCCAAGAAAATGTCGCAGACGACTCAAGAAGAAATGCAAGAAATGCAATGCGATCCGCGACGTCTCTCCTTCCCATTTTTAAAGAAACTTGCCTGTGGGGATGTGAAAGGAACGCTCTTTGCGCGATCTTTAAGATGACTATCATTTTATTATTTGCTAGATTTCGCCATATCCGGATTCTAGTAGGCGATATGGTTTTACCTACAATTGATATAATGCTCTGGAAAAGCATGATTGGTCGATAACACAGCGCCAATTGGTTGTCGAAGATCTGGTAATGATACGGTAGTAACGAGATCGACGTTCAAGTCCCTGTGTGTTTCACTGAAGATTTTTAGCGTGTGCGCAATTATTTTTAGGTGCTGCTTAGGAAAACAGTTAGGATCTTGATTACCATTTCGTGAATCAGAAGCTAATTTTTAAGCCTTCTGTCGAAGTCGATAATCGTGCAATCTTCCTTTGATTTATGTTAAATGTGTCGTATATTTCAGTCTCGCTGTTTTCTACGTTACAATCGGGTAAACAAAACTGAAAAGAATAAAATCATCGAACTCCCGACTCCTATGAGGAGAAAGGAAGTAAATTCGAATTAAAAATCAGGAAGCAACCACTTAAAAGGAAAAAAGGTGAAGAGATTGTGTAAAAAGCGAAAGTAATCGATCAGTTAAATAAGGCGAGTGAAAAGTGTGTGTTCCTCCCTTAAATCCCAACCGAATCAAAGATCATTTTTCACGTAGTAAAACAGTCTTAACAAGCTCGATCCTCGATTAAACTTTACGGCTGCTTACAACTAACACGAAAAGTTTGGATTGCAGGTTCCGGAGGAAAACATAAATCAGACATTAGTTTTATTTCGACGCCTTTTGAGGAGAAATAAAAAGTCGACAGCGTCGACACTTTACTCGGTTGTTGAGATATTTTCTTTTTTACTGTCGGATAATTAATTTCTCGAAAATAAACCAGTTGCCCCCACGTTGCACCAATAAGCAAAGTTGATAAAGTGTTGTACAATGACATAAGAATGGAACTACTTGTTAGTTCAAGTGCTGTTTCGTTAAAATGTTACAATAAGTTGTGCTCGCTATTGTACGACGATTTCTTTATGGTTCGCCGACAAAGAATTTCCCACTCGTTCTTGTAAGTAGTGGTACCTGATCAAGATCAATTTATTTTTTATAATTTCCTCTTCAACGACATGCACAGCTAATTACGTTTACAACCTACTTGTATTTAAACAATAACGTTTTACTACCCCATGTATTTATAACGTACTTAATGAGAAACTTTATTATAATAATTTAGCTCGCGAAGAAGAAAACGAAGAAGATTCACACACACACACAAACGCCATCAAACTATCTATCAATGACGCAAATTGTTATTTCTTTATGTGAATAGATGAATGAATGAAAAATATTTGGCCCCGCGGTGATAAAACTAGTCATACTGGTCGACACTGTTAACAACTCTGGAATGGTAATAAAGTAACGTTTTTCATAAGGTCGTCGACCGGGATCGGGATTTTTGTGTGATAGTAACAATTATACTACGCCGGAAGAAAATCGCTTCCGACCGGAAAACACTAAAAATTGGGAAGAGAGACTTTTAGTTACACTTGGTAAGTGGAATTAGTCATGTTTAGATATGTACATTGTACATAATGTATGACCAAGAAAAATTGTTCAATATTAATGCAAAAAATGTTAAGATACTCTTGAATACTATAAATATAACTTGAAAGTTCAACGCAATGCTATTCTTATTATTAACAAGATTTTTTTTTCGAAGGTACAACCACTTTACAAAATCTGAAAGGGTCGATTTTAGCCTGTAACTCAAAAAGAAAATGGTTTGCACCAATGAACTTGGCAGGAAAAGCTGGATTAGTAGTAATGTGTTTTCAGTTTGTTTTCTAGCTATTCTAGTTTCTGAGATATCCTGCATTTAACTCATATTTTGACCACCTTGCACATTTATTTTTCGGCGTAATTGCCGAAAAAAGGTGTTAGAAGCAATTTTCCATTATTTCTCAAGCACTAGCGATAATTTTTTCTCTAGGTTTCTTGGCTGTCCTACTGTCTAATTTTCCTAATGGACTACTGTTCTCACGATGTGATTTAAAATTGTATGTAATCAACAGGAAAATCTGGGAAGAGAACAAATTCCATTTATCGTTTGTTTCGGCAATGTTCATTTGTATCAGGTGTGTTTTGACATCCAGTACGTTAGAACATTGCTATTCATATTAAGATAATGAAATCAAGTTTCAGTTTAATTGTAACTTTACATTGATCAACTGTATCAGTATGTGTAACATTCTTTAAAAACAGCTAGATGAATTTAATGTAACATCGGAATGCGTTGTGTGCGAAGTATGTATGAGATAAAGTAATTTAATAGAAGAAACAAAAATATTTCCAGTAAGAAATAATTTATTAAATCAACACTAATTTCTTCAAGGGTTTTAGCTACACTTGATATAATTTAATTTAAAAAAACTCGCAAAGAAAGTTTTTCTAAATCTTTTCTAACAAAACTAAAAACACATACATACTTGATCCCACTTGTTTTCTTTTCTTTAGACGCCTCTATAGTTCATTCTTAAAGTTAATCGAATTACAAATCTTATAAAATCCACCCACATTTATGAGAATCAAGTCCAGAGGAGTAGTTAGTTATCAGAAGATCCGTAATGTGGTGTGTCCCTTTAATAGCAAAGCAAGAAACAAAACAAATTCCTCGCTTTTCCTTGTTTAATTCCTCTACTGTAATTTGGCAGTGATTTGTTTCTGACAAAATAGTAAATTCTTTATGCTATACCATCCATATTTCTGCGTGTAACTAACAAGTGGAAGCTTTGCATTTTTCGATCTCCCAGAGAGTTTACACATAACCTGCACAGTTATGCTTTAAATCTACTACGATTAGATTTTGGGCAATTTGGGCATCATTTTAAATTTTAATTTGCTGTTGTAACAACACTTCACGGGGTATTTAATAGATTAATCCTCCCTTCCGCAAATCCGCCGCAGTGAGGATAAGTTAGTTTCCACTAAACACAGTTTCGATTAACTTTTACTCCATTCACCTGTTTTTCTATCCGGAAAAAACAAAAATTATTTCTTCATTTACATTTAGAATTCGCAATAAATTCTAATACAAGTTAAAAAGCTAAACTTAACTCAGCCTACAGATTGTGCAAATTAGATCGTTTAAATCACCCCCCAGAGAATGTACAAAGACGAAATTTCAATGAGTTCCGTGAAGATTTGCATATTAAATAGAAACCATAAAACAACTTTAGGCAATATTAATGGATCGGAAAAAAAAAGAAGTATTCAAACGCTTTTATGGGAAAGACCCCACAACTGTAATTTGACATACAAATCATAAGCAATAATTTCAATCCGAAAGGTTAAAGCGTACAAGAAACTTTCTCCCTGTAATTATCAATTTGCAGCTACAAGAGAGAAAATAAGTGGGAAACCCAAGTCGCGATCTCTTTTTCAAGAACCCCGCGAGACGACAACAAAATAAATATACATATAATAACGCCGGCGCTGTCAAGTTATTTTTATTTAGATCTTTAATAATAGATCATGTGACGATGCGACCTAAACTACTTCTAATTCTATTTTCACATACATGGCGGGGAAAAGAAACTGCCAACAGGAATAGATCAGACAGTCTACGTTTTCTGTCTGGTGCATCTTTTTATATACGCTTCTTGTTCTTCTTTTTTTTATTATTATTATTGTTACTGAAATTTCACTACATAGTACGAGACGACCTGACTGACGCACGTGTCGGCGATATTCTTTAATGGAAGGCCGAAAAAACGCGTACCTATTTTGGTTTCTCCAACAACCTACAGATTTCTTTTTTTATAGGACACGCGTCGTGAGTCATCTTGTTTGGATTTTGGCTAAGGTTATGGTTCGCGAAAAGCTAGACACGACGATCGGAAATATTTTCAGTTCGTGTCAAAATTAAACTATTTTAAAATGAATTATTATCTAGTAGGAGCTTTTACTTTAATTACAAGCTAGTGTGAGAGATAACTATAAATTGTGAAATGTGTCTCAGTTTAAATTTGCCATAAATCAAGAATGATGATGGTGAAGTATTTTTTTTTTCTTTTTGGTGGGAGCAAAGTGTGAATGAAAGCTATTCATATATTACAAGGCAATAACCTGGACACTTAAAATAATTTTTTTGGATTATTAATAAAGATTAATTTCCAATTCTAACCAATTAATTCTATTGTATCAAAAAATAATGAGAATTGATACTTTCTACAAGTTACCTGTAAACATCTTTAGAAGGTATTTAAAGAGTAAACGGTAAAAGGCTGTTTGTGCAACGACGCTTTTGCGCAAAATCAATCCTGCGAAGGCCATCTCCAAAAACAGCATATGGATTGAAGGTTCTTTCAAAGTAAATAAAAACTGTTAAATAAATAAGACCTCGTTGCTCAGGATAGTTCCCGTATTTGCATTTTTTAAAAACAGTCTAATTGTTTTAATTTAAATTCATTCTATTGATATAATTGAGGAAGCAAAAACCAAACCCAGATAGATAAGATTCTGTTGTTCAGCGACCCAAGCCTTCACAAACTTACATTCTGAGATCTTTTTACCTGAAACCCATACTACTTATTTAATCAAACTACATAAACAGCACTCAAAAAAATCTTAAAAATGAATAAACGAATGGATGACATATGACTGCTCAAAATGCCAACTACAACTATCAGAAACAATTTTTGCAATTTTAAGATATTTATCTTCCACACCTTCTATCGATGTAATGCAATAACGAAAACAACATTCAAAGAACTGCAGCAAAAGAATCAAAAAACGGATGAAACATGGCTGCTCAAGATGTTAATTAAAACTTGCAGAAATTTTCAAAATTGATAATTTTTATGTTTTCGTCTTCTACGCCTTGTATTTATTCAATACAATTACGAAGACAACATTCAAAGAACTTTGGCAAGCGGATCAAAAACGGACGACATGGGTGCTCAAAATGTCAATAAAGATCGGCAGAAATTCTCATAATTGAAGATTTTTAAATGTTTCTGTCTTCCACGCTTTGTATCTATTTATTGCAATAATGAAAACGACATTCGAAGAACTTTGACCAAAAGGATAAAAAAGCAGACGGTTGTTGAAAATGTCAATCAAATATTACAGAAATTCTTAAAATTGGCAACTTATAAAAAGTTTTTGTCTTCCACGCCTTGAATCTATTCAATGAAATAACAAAAACGACATTCGAAGAACTTTAGCAAAAGAATCAAAGAATAGAAGAGACATGGGTGCTCAAAAAGTCAATCAAACCTTGGAGGAATTTTCAAAATTGGTGATTTTCAAATGTTTCTGTATTCCACGTCGTGTATCTATTTAATGCAATAATGAAAACGAAATTCGAAAAAAAATTAGCAAAAGGATCAAAAAACAGAAGAGATATGGCGGCTCAGAATGTCAATCAAAACTTGCACAAATTCTCAAAGTTGGTAATTTTCAAATGTTTTCATCTTCAACGCCTTGTATCTATTCATTGCAATAACGAGGACATTCAAAGAACTTTAGCAAAAAGATCAAATAACGGAAGATACGTGGCTACTCAAAAAGTCAATCAAACCTTGCACAAATTCTCAAAATTGCTACTTTTTATAAGTCTTTGCCTTCTACACCTTATATCTATGCAATGCAATAATAAACACAACATTATAAGAACTTTAGCAAATGGATCAAAGAACGGAAAAGACTTGGTTGCTCAAAATGTCAATCAAGACTTGCAGAAATTCTCAAAATTGGTACTTTTTAAATATTCTCGTATTCTACGCCTTGTATCTATTCACTGCAATAATGATAACGACATTCAAAGAACTTTAGCAAACGGACCAAAAAACGAATTATACATGGCTGCTCAAAATGTCAATCAAGACTTGCAAAAATTCTCAATTTTGAAATTTCTAGATTTTTTGTCTTATACTTTCTATCAATTCAATGCAGTAACGAAGCCAACATTCGAAGAAGCTTAAAAATGAATCAACGAGTGGATAAGACACAGCTGCTCAAAATGTTAATCAAAACTTGCAGAAATTCTCAATTTTAGCAATTCTTAAGATTTTCCTTTTTTCTACATCTCCCATATATTCAAAGCAACAATGAAAACAACATCCGAAGAACTTTAAAAGTTAGATCAAAGAGTAGATGAAAAATGGGTGCTCAAAATGTCAAACCAAAGTTTGCAGAAATTCTTGGTTTTGGTAATTCTTAGATTTTTTGTCTTCTACACCTCCAGTATATTCAAAGCAATAATGAAAACGATATCTGAAAAACTGTAAAAATTAGATTAAACGGTAGATGAGATGCTCAAAATGTCAAACCAAAGTTTGCCAAAGTCTCGCTTTTGGATTTCTTAAATGTCTCTATCTTTTGCGTCCTGTGTCCTCTATCTATCCAAAAGAATAACGAAACCAACGTCCAAAGGTCATTAGAAAATGACTCAAAGAATGGATAAGAGATGGGTGCTCAAAACGTCAAGCCAAAGTTGGCAAAAATTCTCGTTTCTAGCAATTCTTAGATTTTCTTATTCTTTGCGTCCTCTATCTAACCAAAACAATAACAAAACTAACATTCGAAGGTCATTAGAAAATAACTCAAAGAATGGATAAGAGATGGGTACTGAGAATGTCGAGCCAAAGTTTGCAGAAATTCTCGCGTTTGGCTTTTCTTAGATTTCTCTATCTTCTGGATCATCTATCTATACAAAACAATAACGAAACCAACATTCCAAGACCATTAGAAAATGGCTCAAAAAATGGATGAGACACGATTGCTGAAACTGCCAGTCAAAACTTCTGAAAATTTTAGATTTTAGCAATTCTTAGATTTCTCTCTTTTACACCTTCTAACGATCCGATGCAATAATGAACCAACATTTCAAGAATTTTAGAAATTGGATCAAAGAATCGATGACGCATGGTTGCTCAAAATATCAATCGAGACTTGCAGAGATTGTCAATTCTGGCAACTCTCACAACATTCTGTGTTGTACACCTTCTCTCCATTCAATGCAATAAAAAAAACAAGACCAGAAGAAGTTGAGAGAGTGGCTCAAAGAATGGATGAAACATGGTTGCTCAAAATGTCAATCTAAACTTATGATCATTCTTAGATATTTCTGCCTTCTACACTTTTTACGTACTCAGTGCAATAACGAAGGGAACATCAGAAGAACTTAGAATAGAAAATAGGTCAAGGAATGAATGAAACATGACATGACAAAATATCAATCAAATCTCAATTTGCAATTCTTACTTCCCCTGTTTTCTACACCATCTATCCATCCGATGCAATAACGAAAGCCAAATTCGAAAATGGATTAATGAATGGATGAGACATGATTACTTAAAATGTCAAGACTTAAATAATAGAATCGGATAGTGGTAGCTCAAAATACAAAAACAACTGAAGAAATGTGTAACTTTGATAAAATTTTAGATTTGTTAACTGAAATACATTTCACTAGCATAATCAAATCATAGAACAGAACTGAAGGAATGCTGGGAAAATTCGTCAGTAAGTGAATACAATAGTGGTTGCTCAAAATAAAGGCTAAGGCTATCCTCATTCTTTTCGAGTAAAGTTCATTTCGCTAACATAACAAACTCATGAAAACAGAACTGCAGGGATTGTTGGAAATTGGTTAATGAGTGAAGAAGATAACGGTAGCTCAGAATAGGGCCTAAAGTTTTCGAGAACTTCGAAGTTTGGAAAAATTATTATACCAAAGAAAAATCCACAACCATAGAAATGTTGGGACATGGTCAATAAATAAGGCTTAAAGCTATAGAGAGGTTTCAGTTTTACCGATGATTTTATTAAAATTGAAACATTCCTCTAATATAACCAAATTGTGCAAACAAGACTGAAAAAATGTTGCAAATTGGTTAGTAAATAAATGAGATGTTGCAGTTCAAAATAGGGACAAATGCTTTTGGGGAAATTCTCAGATTCGAAGTATTTTCGCATAAAAGTGCAAAAATGATGTTAAGACATACTTCATTGATTTGTAAGTTCATATTTCAACAATAAATAATCCATAGTGTTACGTTTTGAAAACATTGTAGGGTAATGATAATTGATAACCTTTTACTATGTTACAAAATATAGTTCCAGTCTACTAAAATGTTGTCTGCTTTATTTAATTCTTATGAATTGACAAGCACAAAAAAGATTTACTGGGCGAATGTAGTAATAATAAAACTTCTATCAGAATTCTATATTTCCACCATCTGCAGATGCAAATTCAGTGAACTATTAGTTGCAAAAAACCTAAGATTTATCCAGATGCACCAACAACCTTGTCTCATTAAAGTTTCATAAAGTCAAATTCCGTCACCTTTTTCAATGTATCAATCACAATTTATATTTGCAATAATATTTTATGATATAAATAATTCATTTCGTTAATTATAAAATAAACATTTCTTTAATTAACAACGATTAAAACTGCATCCATCTGCTTACCATATTTATTTAAACAAGGAAAAAATCAAAACTTTATGTTGGAAGACGAGAAAAAAAAAGCTTCAATTTCTACTTTTTTTTTAAACATGAATTGCTTAATTGAGTAGAAAAAAAGTTAGTACACACATCGTACTTAACGAATGCAATATTAACACCTGTCAAATTCACTCATTTGACACTTATTAATGAGTAAATAAAAAAAGGAAATAGACATTCAACTTGAAAATCCCTTTCTTCCTTCTCTCTCTTGCAAATTTTTATGAGAAAGGTGCTGAATTTGTACAAACGGCAGGTGTCGATTGATTTTCGCCAGCGGATAAAAACTGATTGACATTTTCTTTTTGCTCTTTTTAAAAGCATGCACCTGTGGACGTGCGCGTGCCTTTGAGTTTATTACCACTTTTCTTGCCTCGACGTCTCATTTTCAAAGTAAATTATTATATTTTTCATCTTTTCCCCGTGGAAGTTTATGCAAAACGCGTAGGTAGAAAAAACCTTTTATCTTACCCTACACGGCACATCTTTGTGTTGGCGTTCTTTGATATACTCACCTGAAACAACAAAAGAAGTCTATTAGAGAAAGAAAATTGACAAGAAAGAAAAAGTAAAAAGAATAGAATTGCTAAAAAAACGAGGGAAAGGAAACGTGACATATTTCCACGTTAGCAAAAAGGAAAACGAGGCATGCATAAAATAAACCCTTTCCAACAGCATGCGGTTTACCCGAAAATATCAACAAATAACACTTGGATGGGGACATTTTTTCCCGTGTCCAAGACCTACTTACGCATTTATTAATAAAAGATAAGGAGTAGTAAAAATATTGTATTTGAATAAGGATAAGCAGTATATAAAATGTTTTATTTTATTAATGTTGAAGTTGAAATTTTTAAAATTTCCTAATTGATAAGGATAAAAGGTCAAAGTGTCGGCCGAATAAAAAACAAAGCAAGTAACGAATTATACCAAATACTGTTTTAAAGGGTTGTGCAAATGTAGTATGTTTACATGTTTTTAAATGGTGACGCTCTTTGTAGCATTTTAAACAAAATATTCATTAATTACACTAAAAGACATCATAAATTTAAAAGATTTGTATTTGCTGTTTTCTCACAATCTGTTATAATAAAGCGAGACTTATTTGCATTTAAAATTGATTAAAATTAACCAAACAAAGCCAAAAAACATAATAAAAATAAAGGTAAACCAGTCACCTACTTAAGGTTAATTTATTTTAATACAATCTAGTGCAGAAATAATTTATCACATAGAACATAACAAAATAATTGACAGCCTCAGACTGGTTTGCAAATTGTCAGCTTCATTAGAACCTTAACGTGTATTGCAATCGAAGTGAAGTTTTAGGCGGTTTCAATAAAGTAAGAACAATCAATTTGAATTTGCGGCGTGTAAATTCTACAAAAGATAATCAAGACAAACAGCGCTGTCACTGTTTGGGAAAATTTTTAAAGATTTAAATATACTGTTTCAAGTTTCAAAAGGATTTTCTTGCATTTTCATTTGAAAACCATAAGCAAGAAAAACGATTTGAACAGAACGTAGTTGTATGATACGGTAGTGATGCGATCGGCACCCAAGTCGATATGTTTCGCTGAGAATCCACCCCGTGTGCACTTATTTGAGAGTGAATTATCATATTTAGAAGCACAGGTATGAAGTGGAAGCAAACTGGTTGAAGTTGCAATTTCTTTTAAGATGCCATCCGCTTCGCTACGTTTGCCCAATTATATCTAAACTTAATCACACAAATTTTACCCAAAACTAAACATACAAAGAATTTGAGCCTTTAGAATATCGATTCTGACAAGCTATACAAAAGTTTTGGAAGAAGCTTTGGAGGTTGGAGACGTAAGTCTTCAAAACTTCTTTTTAGCATTAAAATAAGCCCTGAAACATTTTTGGTCTTTAGAGAATCGGAGATCATCAAATTGAAACTACCAAGGAAGATCATATACAGGGTGGTGAATTTTTTTTCTCTTACTTCACTTAATACGTTCCTCTTCTACCTCTGGTCGGTGTAGAGGATATCCCTCTCCAGACTGTCCTATCGGAGGCTGCCAGGTGAAACACCTTCCTCGTGGTCTGGCTTGCATAGCGAGTCTGGGCAGCCTTTCAAACCATACAAGCTACAAGCTCAAACCATCTTAGCTTGGCTTTATCAAGGGTTGCTGATTTCTCACTCTGTCTCGTCTCGTTTTCCCTTCTACTCTTCGCATATATCTCATCTTCATCGCTTGGAGGCGGTTAAACCGATTTGGAGTCAGGACCCATGACTCGGGATGGGATGGGAACGTACGTGGAATTAAATTCTGCTACTTTTGTACTTTTAGAAATCCCTCTCTTCCCTATAAACGTTCAACTCAGAGCTCTATATGGTTTTCCGGCAGCGCCAATCCTCTCATTTAGTCTTCATCGATTTTTCCATCTGAAATGATCGTGCATCCCAAGTACTTTTAACTTTTCAACCGGCTTTTGCTGTTCTCCCAGGATTGCAATCCGTTGCTACATCGTGTGGGTCTTAACAGTGTTTATTAAAGTTTGTAAATTCTTTTGTAGATCTCTTTCACTACCAGCAATCAGCACAGGCTAATTCTGAGAACAACATCGCTCTGAGAAGCCAATGGTCGAACTGAAAATGAAGAGTCCTCTTCTGACATTCTCTTGCCGTGTCATTCATCAGCATTACAAACAAAAGAGGACTAAGAATGTCACCCTGTCTGGCTCCAGCTGTTGTCCGAAATTCTTCTGACTGCGAGTTGCCCGTTCTGATGTAATTTCTGCACGATTTATAGTAGCTCTGTATTCTGCTTACACCCCGCTTTCTCAGTACAGCCCATTCTAATCTGTATAACATATGTGGACTTCCTTATCGCATTCTATAGTAAATATTTTCCGAAATCTGCCTTGGAGTGAAAATCAAGTCTGGCTTGAAACCTCCTTGTAATTCTAGCAGCTGATGCTCCACTTCACTTCTGAGGCGAGTTTCAAGTATCCTGGAACAGATCTTCTCTGGGACACTTAACAAAGATATTCCAAGATAGTTGCTGCATTCCCTGTTGTCTCCCTTTTTGAACAATGGAACTATGATGGCCACTTCCCAGTCTGCAGGTAAGTATTCTGGCATGTTTCCATGCTAGGGATAGTAACAGTAGATCCTGCCATGTGCCTCCGCATTTCTGGTGCGTTGCCATCATACCCAGCTGCCTCGCCAAGCTTAATATTTTCCAGGGCAGCTCTCATCTCCTTTTTAGTAACGGGGTCGGTTGTAAGCTCTTGGTTTTCTTTCACATAGCATTCTTATCATCCATCAGTAGACATTTATTTTTGTCAAAAAATGTTCTTCAAAGGCACTTAATTGCCATTTCTTAGGCCTTTTAAGAATCTGTAGAAAAGTTTTTGATTTTCACCAAAGCGTTCTTCCATTTCGTGCCCGCACTGTTCTCAACTAGCCTTTTTCGCATCTTGCACAATTCTCTTGACTTTTTGTCTTTGCTCTTTGTATTTATTGCAGCTACAAAGACGATTAAATGGCAAAGGAATAGCAGTTTTATGAGCTCAATTCGATGCAGTTTCTTCTTTTTTTATAAAAAAGTTCATGAATTACTAGATATCTTGAAAAACCTCTGTAAAACCAATACTAACAAAGCTAGTGTTTAAAAAAGAGATGAGGCAACTTGTCAGAGACGCCACGGTGACTAGGTGCTGCGTCGCGATAGTTCTGAGTATAGTGGGACATGGAGAGTGAATCCAAACTTTCAATGAGATTAGTTTTATGAGAATGTTTAAAAAGGAGGAGCAACAAAGTCAGCAGAGGAATTAACAGAAGGATAGAGAGAATGAGATTTGGCCACAGAGTACAAATTGGGGCGGATTTTTTTGTAAACTGCACAGTGAAGGTTATCAGTTAATAAACAACGCACAATTTATCTGTGTGTATCTCTGGTCTCCACTGTATCGGCCGTATTGATTGTTTCTAACGCCATATCTGGACCACTGCTGGTCTCGTGAAGAGCGGAGAGCCTTACCCTCAACCAGATTAGCAGCTTCCTCGAAGAAATTTAGACGAAGAAAATCCAAGTTGCGTGTGGGTGGACTAATTATGTGTGTCCATAAGGTTAACTTAGCGGGGTAGGTCAGTGGGTCACAGCGGGGACCTAATGGAAAGCAAAGTTTAATCATCAACTAGATTAGTCTTCTCTAAGAAATTTAAACAAACAGAACCAATAAAATTGCTCGATAGCGAAGACCGAGTGAACGAAGCGTGCTCAGAAAGTAACTTATCTGATTACGCTAGTAGACAACAAATTGTAATCCCTAATAAATAGATTTTCTGTAAGTGGTGTTATTTGGGAGGATAGACTAGGAAGGGCGAAGGAAGCAGCACGGTAGAAAAAATCTCTACGGTTTGGTGTGTAGTAAGTACGTATATAAGATCAGAGGGGAAAGGGGTTGGTGGGACCATTATTGGCCTGCAGGTGCTGGAGGCCGTGACATGAATCAAACAAATATAATCGCGCAAGTTTAGTTTTTTCGGACAAAGGATGTTACTATTACGAGGATAGTAGAGAGCGTAATGTCATTAGATGGGACGCTCTCTGCGACGTTTTGCAAAATACAAAGATAAGGATCTCGCTCAATCCAAATTTAGATGTAAGAAAGTACTTAGGGTGTAATATAAGGTTTGATCCTCAAATTTTCACAACAGAGAATTATTTATTAACAATAAAAAAAATACAATTATTTATGATTCAAAGTAGGCACCGTTGTGATCTACCATGAGATGCCATTTCGTGGGCAAAATATCAATGCTTGAGGTTTAGGGGCAAAATACAATCTGAGGTGCTGTCAGACCTGCTCAACATTCGTAAAGTGTACACCAGCTAGAGAATGAGCTAGAGATGCAAACAGGTGGTAGTCTGATGGGGCACAGTCAGGACTGTACGGTGGTGGATGAATGAGACGTTCCCAACCCAGATGGTCAATTTTTGGTTTGACCGTCGGGTTTTTAGCACCTGCCTGGTTGGCTGCCTGGGAGCAAGCCACTGCTTTCTTGTTGATAAAATTTTTGAAGAGAACCCACTTTTCATTACAAGTCACTACCGGGTTCAAAAACGGAGCTTCCTGTTGACGCTGGAGCAGTTGTTTTGCGGCCATCAGATGATCATTCTTGTTTCTTTGGGCCAGTTCATGGAGCATCCACTTGTCTTGGCGTATCTTCTTTGCGCGTTTCTATAGAATTCTGGCGACATGTATATGTGACTAGAAGAAGTCGGCAGCCACCTCGCAGATGTCCAGGCTCGGTTCGGCTTTGACGGCAGCGAGTACTGCTTGCTCATCGATAACTGGCGGCCTTCCCGACCTCGGCTTCTCTTTGAGCCGTTTGCTGTTCTTGCTTGAGCTTGCTGAACCACCGCTTCACAGTCACATGAGATACAACCCCTGGGCCCTTCGCACGTGTGATATTGTGCCATGCTTGTTTAGGTGTGTGGTCGAAATCGAATTTGTACGAAATTACGATACGGGTCTCGTCTTTTGAAACGTTCATTCTCACATTAAAACAAAATCAGAACTGATGAAAGATTCATGAATTGAGTCAAAATGTTGCTCAGTTTACGAGATATGAATTTTTGAAAAATAGCTAATCACGAGTATCAATACCTGTTTCATCTTAAGTAAAATGAAAGACACCAACAAAAAAAAACAATGTAAAGTTTCAACTTATCTCCAAATTACCTTTCTCAAGTTAAAAAGGGGAGCGTAGTCAATCTAGTTTGATTTCTTCCAAAAACTGCCCTGAACGCAACCAAAACAACTCTGCTAATAGAGTGATTCACGGCAGATGGTCCGATGAATGAACAACAAAGCCTGATGGTACCCTACAAAAGGGTGCAGACTCTACCTGACTAGACCATCTGCGGTGGTCCAAGGATAGTCTGATTGCGAGGTGACAATCAGGCTAGCTTTTCCCAAGAATGAGAGAAAGAACAGAGACGATGTGCAGGCAAGAAATTATAAACATGTAGTTTCTTTCTAGATATCTGGAATAAAACGCCATTTAACTGTCTCAGTAATTACCATCTTCCAGACTCCCACATTAAACATAAAAAAACCCACCTTGTGTACGTTGTAAAGGACGAACAACGTCTCATAAGACATTTAGGGCAGAAATTGAAATTCTGAAATACGTAATTGTTTCTTTAAATCAGAAAATATCAAAAAATCTGAAAAGCTAAAATGTTGAGATTTTTGGAGAAATTCATGACATGATGGTAATCAAGAAAATTGTTTGGTTGAGCAGATGATTTCTGATCCGTTTGAACTTTATTAGTTGGAAAATCCAGTTAAATACTTACCCTATAAACGCTACGGGTATTATGAAGTTGAAACGTTTGATCGGTGAATGTGATGGAATCTGCTGGTGGTGGCTATAGATAAACAGTACAAAATCGTTCGAAGACCTTATGAAGGAAGAGAAGAATGGACAGAAAATATCTTTTGTGCACTATGGATGAATAGATATCTTAACATAAAGAAACTTACGGGTATCAAATAACAAAAGAAATCACGATCTCGAAAATAAATAATAAAAAATTAAAATTCGTATCATTTATTTCTGTTTTGTCTTATTTAGTGGTGTTGTCCAGCGAACACAATAGAGATTATGATTGATTAACACTCGCAAACAACTAATAATACAATAATAGAAACTAGAAAACAGACAACAACAAAGAAAGATGTCACAATTATTAATACTGTCAACGCAAAAAAAATAATAGTATCTCGTATATGGTAATCGCTGCTACCTACCCACTTACTACTCGTTTTTAATTTGCAAACACCTAAACGTCTAATAAATTTATTGACAACAAACTCCACCTAAACTTATCACACATGCATGCATACATGTTAGTTACTTGCAACTGCTAGATAAAATATGAATAAACAATAAATCTGAATAGTGCCCTTTTTTATCCTTAAAACGGTTAATTTAATTTAAAGCAACATTTAAAAAAATCATAAAACGAACAATGATAAACAACCAGGTCAAAACGATTACTGAATTAACATACCAAAAAAAAAAGATCCAGTTAAAAGTTCTTTTCATTCCATACGAATAACTAAACAACTTCTAGTTTATATAACCAACCCCCTTTTCCCCCCTTTCAAGCACGAAATATCGCTAGAAACTGGACAACCCTCGTAATACGTGGCGGCAGCAGCAGCGATCATATAAAACTCTGAAGGAAAAATAAAAAAATATTATATGTAAGAAGGAACGCACGTACCGTGGCATGTCGCATATCCTGCACTTGTCAGCTCATGCATAAGTCATAAGGTAAAGGGATGGGCACACTTGGTCCATTCGAATTATCACTTATTTTATTCTCCCCAAAAGTAAGTATTATTATTGTTACTAAACGACCCTTCTCGTGTGTCTCACTTTTCCCCTCTCTCTTTTTCTAATCACACTAAAACGAAGCACACATCCTGTATGGTAAAGAAAAAAGGAAAATCATAGATTAGTTACCGGTTTTTTACTAATATTCTAATAACGAAAAATGCAGTTTGGCAACAGCGAAGCCCTATTTAATAAACGCCCGTTATTATCACCATTATCGTTAACTTGACGATGATAACAATGTTTGCTTTATATTTTCAAAGTAAATGTTGTTTTTATCAGCATCTATGTATATACATGGAAGGAAGAGTGTACTACGGTTTAATCGTAAACTAAAGCCCTTCGTGGAAATGTTAGCCTAATCTTATCTGCATTAATATGTAGTGTAATAAAATTACGTTACGACAACGCGAGTTTTTAATGAAATTATCTATGTTTATCATTATGTAAATGAGGTGTTTTCGATTTGGATCACACTTTGTCTGGACTAGAGAAGAAAATCATTTTTGTCTTTTAAAGATTTTCACGAATTATCTACAGAAGGTTTATTAAAGATAACCTGAATGATCTTAAAATTCTTAAGACACCGCTTCGCTAAACCACAATGGATAGATAAAGGTGAAAAAATTTCTTCGATGTCTTATCTCATTTACACATTGCTCAAAAAGTTACAAATTCTCCAAATGTTCATTCTAGAAAGTGAGATAACATAAATTAGAAATCCAAGAAATAACCACCCATTTGATCTCCAAGCGGCCACTTCATCAAAAAGACACCAAAATCCCCGAATCGAGTTCGTTAAAAAACTAAAAGATACAAATAATTTTCATTGTGTACATCTGTACACATTATCAAGAATTGCGATAATTCATAAATCGAAAAATTGTGAATTCACAGAGTTCAAAGTCCGTTTGATAATGAACTGTCTATCATATACACTGAATAGGATGCATCTGAGCTTTAAACTAAATGAGAATGACTCAAAAGGTCAGAGATCAAAAATAGAGTTCAGCACGCTCCTGCTCTTGAATGAAAATTAGAAGACGACAAAATTCAAATTAACATCATTCAAATGCATGCAGGCAATAATCATCAGTTCTATGGTGGCATTCAACTCGCACGATACATTTTTGTATGCTCTCGATAAGTCAGTTTCAAGTGATAGAGAAAGGGCAACAACACCGAATTAATCAGAGAGATCTATACGATTTCAGTCAATTTCAATGCTCTCTTCACAATCTTAAAAGCTTCAAGAAAGTACATCAGATGTCCCAAATCAAATTTTTCAAAACTAGGCTTCGCATGTAATGAAGTGTTAGCGAGATTCCAGAGATGACCTTACTGAAGCAATAGCGCTTCTTAATCTCTAACGATATTCACAAATCAAAAAACTCTTTGAACGATATCGATTTTTATTCGAAATCGCAACAGTTTGAAACCCTAAAAGATCAAGATCCTAAAAGGTCAGACAGTCGAGAATCTCAATAATTGAGAATTTGGAAGGCAGATATCTCTAAAGGTGGAACAGTAAAAAAGATAAAAATCTCAGATCTCGCTAGTTTCTGTAAAGACAACAAATCAGTAAATTCTCAGAACTGAGATGAATTAAAACCATAATGGCGCAATTTCAGAAAATAGTTTTACTGAAATAACTTCGTTCTTGTAAGTTCAAAGAGTTCAAAAAGATTTCCAAGTTTCACTGTGCGCACGTTGATCTACTATTGACGATTTTAGGAACTAAAGCGCTTCGATAGCGGTCTATTTTTTATATTGATACGATTGGTAAGGTGTTGAGAATGTTATCGGTACTAATTAATCGTAAAGTTACAACCGCGGCCAAATTATTAGATATAGCCCAGTTTTCTATTTAATTCATTTGTAGAATGGCACGCATGGAGTTTTTGAAAACTGTGAGAGGTAAAGTGTTTAGCAAGTCTTGTTCTTGCGTAAAGTCTTATTTTGATTTGTAAGTATCTCAAAAAATGTAAGCTATTGAAATGGAACTTTTTGTTGACAGATTTGAGGGAAGAGACAAACACACTTCTTTAAACGGTAAATGGTAAGTCATTTTCAAAGTTATTTAATCTCACTTTAACAAACTTTGTGCCTTAAAGAAGTGTGTTTGTTCCGTCCTTCAGTTCCGCCTCTGGTAAAGCTATCAATTGTATAAATTCACGAGATGATAGACCCTTTATAGCAACACTTTCTACAAAAGACTTCATCTCAATAGTTGAAGTTGTTTTCAAAATACGTGCAAATAATGAAAGATGGTAAATCTTACTTGAGCACCCTATATCTTGGTAATTTGAACACCCTGCATCTTGGTAATTTGAACACCCCGTATCTCGGTTTTAAAAAATTCCACTTTACAAATGAATTAAATAGAAGACTAGACTGTATCTAATAGTTTGGCCAGCCGCTGTAGGTGTCAAGATGGTAAGCGCGTGGTAAAATTCAAATCTGCACGTGTTATCGGCCGAGCACTACTGAGATAGTGCAATTTTGTGGTTAGTTCATGTTTTTTATTTTGATTTGAATTAGAAAACAATAAGATAATGCATTATCATTAATCTTGTTGATCTTTACCTCGTCAATTGTGTTAATAATTCACGTCTGATGCTCTAAAAGTTCTTTGCAAAGCATAACTCTAATAATTCAGATTTTTAATGCCTGTTAGGAGTGCAGCAGGTATTTTACTGAAATGGAATCAAAATTTGAATAATAACTGTTTTATGGAAAGCTGTAGACAGGATGTTAACTAAGGGCTTTAAAGAGCATTGGATTGTGCTGTTGTCGATTACGCCTCTGGATATGACTGCCAAGAAAAGAAAAACGCAACCTCTTTTACACGGATCCACCTCCAATATGAAACTAGAGATCACTCTGTGATCTAATTAGAAAAACTTATGTATCAAACCGTCACCACTGTATTTATAAAGCCGTCGTTTCTTTTTCCTTAATGTGACAGGGGGATTTTCTTAACCCTTCTTTCATCACCAAGATTCTTATTTCTGTAGTTATCAACTAACAACTTTTGACCCAGAATCGGTAAGCAAAGATAGAGAATAGTAGAACTGAGTATAATTGAGCAATCGCGTGAAATTCTCGTCATATTCCCAAAACAATGGAAAATTCCCCCAAGTTGGCAAGCTGCCTACAGCGCCACGTTCATACCACTCGTCATGTTATACTTAGCTCTACTATTTGTGAGAATTCTATATGCCTTACATTTTTACATTCTTCAGGCCTTGTTTTCGTTGCTCCTCACAGGGGCAAATGTGGACTGTGGTCCATCGCGGACGACTCGAGAGGGATCCCAACGCAAATGTGGGCTTCAAACGCACCTGATTGAAGATGAATCCTGAGGTAGCCTGATGCAGAGCTAAACCGAACTGTGGGCCATTAAGGTGGCGTGGTGAAGGCCGACCGTGAGTTACTGAAGGTACCTTGGTCACGATAGCCAAAGGTTGGAAGGCAAAGCCTTACGTGGACCACCGAAGGTGGCATGATGAAGAAAGAGACCAGAACTTGAACCTTGTAGAAGATGAAAGGCAACCTTAAGATACCCAAGATAACCTAGTGGGGAGCAAACTCGAATGGAAAGCCACAAGAGAGAGATTGTTAAAAGGCGAAACCAGAAGGTAACTTCGTGAAGGATGAAATGGAGTCTTCGACGGAGGGCAAACGCGACTAGTTGAAACAGCCAAAGCTGAACCACTACAGGGTAAAGACAGACTGGAGGAAGATGGAATCGATGTACGTAACTCGATGAAAGGCAAAGTCGGACGGTGGGCTCATTACTAGCCAATTTTTCTATATTGTTTGTTTCTTTTTGCATTAGGCCAGCAGCCTTTTCTATATTTAGGGTATCGATAAAGTAAATTTTTGCTTTTCAATATTCGTCACAATTTTTCATGCAATGTCTCATACTCTTTCTGAAATTCTGCATCAAGCCCAACCTTGAGATAATGAAGATAAGATGTAGTGGAACAAACAAAGTCGGGCAAGAGAGGGCATAGTGAAGAGTTAAACCAGATTGTGGACTACCGAAGGTAGCTTCATAGAGGATGACTCGATGCAGTACAAACGCGACTAGATGAGATGCCCAAAAGGAATTCATAGAAGGGTAAAGCCTGAGTACGTCAACTACCGGAGCTGTTCTAGTGGAGGAAAGAACCGTAACGTGGGTCTGGAAGAAGAAGGCGACTAGGTGGTGTACTACCACAAATGCCTGATAGAAAATAAAAGCCCTTCCTTGAGCTATCAAAGGAAAGCCGATGTGGACCAGCATAGGTATACTAAGGTGAAGGTTAAATCCAGATCGTATAACTACAAAAGAAAGTTTGGTGGAGGGTGGAGTCACAGTAATTGAAGAGCAGTTGTCGATTCTTACCAACCGTAGACTATAGAGCGCAAATTCAGACTATGAGCCAACAGAAGTGGGGTGGTAAAGAGCAACAAAGTCTATCCGGGGCCTACCGAAGAGAACCACAGGTGATTCGATGGTAGGCAAACGAACCTGCCTCAGACAGCCAAAAGTAGCCCACTGGGGGGGGGGGGGGGCAAAGCCTGATTGTGGCCTCGTAACGAAAAGAATCCGAACGAAACCTCATAGAGGATTGAGTCGTCGCAAGTGACTCGATGAAGAAGAACAAAATCAGAAGGTGTGCTACCAAAAGAGCCTTGTTGAAAGCGAAGCCCAAGCTGAGTGTACTTCTGCAAATAGTCACCGTTCATATCCTGGCGGTGTCTTTGAGCAAATTGAATTAGATCTCTGAGTTTGATGGGCAATTATAAGTAATCCCTGAAGACTCATTTGTCAAGAATCAGCACCACGAAAGAGTTGTATAAAGCTAATGACGACTGATTACTTTAGTTAAATCTCATTCAATGATCTAGACTTGTTAGAAATCCGTGTTGACGATTCGGACGCTTCAAAATGTTAAGGAACTGAAATTCAAACAGGTAGTTCAGACATTCGAAACAACTGAAAATTCAGGCAGATTTAAAAAAGACGTCAAATCTTAGGTTGTCAGAAATTCTTCAAGACAGTTTTGTGACGAACGGTAGGAGACTATCTTAAGTAGAGAGGACATAATATGCAGAAGCCTTCTATACAAGGTGAACGGAAGCAAAGCGACTTTTGACTTACAATTAGAAGAAATATTCAATGGAATTTCTACAGCGATGCATCAGATCATGCCCAGGAAAAATTAATAGGAGCCTATCTACTAATAGCAACGATTGCGCTGACATTTAGACAGTGGACGTAGGTGAGAGAGAAATATACAGTACAATTTGGAATTCCTTGTTTTACTAGTTCCGAAAGAAGTAGATAGAAGTTAACTGACAATATGACCTTTGCTAACTGTAAGCTTCTGTCAGGTCCTACAGATGAGGCAAATGGTCCCCATAGGATACCACTGCTAGTGAGCTTCGGGTGGTAACTTCGTTTCTTACCTTTCAATGGTCATTAAAGAACAGAATCTTTTGAACATTTAACCTGAAATAGTGATTACTGTCATACAGGAACCAAAGAAGATATCAAATAAGGTTGCGTTCACAACTGAATCTACAAACGTCTCTTATCCATTTTTTGAATTTGTCAGTTTGAATTTATTTTTCTCTTTATAAAATAAATACAGAACTTTACCGTTTACGCTATTCATTCCCTCAATCACAGATAACAGGTAATAAATTCGAATAAATTCCAATAATTTTCCTTTTCATATTTTCGTTAATTCCGATAACATTCCATCTTTCCACCTTATCAACTCTTTTTAAATTAAGGCTTATCTAAAGCTATAAATTTCCTGAAATTGTTACAAAAAGAGAAACCAACCTAATTCCTATATTATTTCGTACAAAATCAACATTTAAAGCACATAAAAATAGGCAAACAAAGAGTAAAACAAATTCCGAATAAACAATTTTTTTTAATTACAAAATCAACCATATTCAGGTATAACAAACTATAAACATTTAAAAATTCGTAAATTTAGGGAAGGTTTATTTAAAAAATTATGCCATATAAGAGAGAAAATTGGAAAGGATAAAGTTACCAATAATCTGATGAACATGGCGAGCATTAACGGGGTTAATGTTTTTTTGGGGATTTAAATTGATCTCTCAATTTGAAAATCATTATGAGTGTTGTGTAAATATTGCTGCATGCCCCGGTTATTATTTACACAATCTTTTTTTTTCGGCTTTGATGGCTAAATAACGAAAATACTAGAAAACAAAAAATGCCAGCGGAATAAAATTGGATTTTTTCATAAAACAATGACAGCGTTAATTGTGAAAAAACGAATCGAGAGAGAGAGGGTGACTGCTGAAACATTATTACACGTGTCACATTTAAAATAGATTTTCCGGAGTTATATTAATGTTTGCGGATTACGCGATTTCCTTTAGTTTTCTATTCCAAATAGGATATCCTCTATTCGTTGCAGATTAATAACAGTTCCTGTATGATAATAATGAAATTCCGTAATGTACGAAAGTGATAACTGTTAAGTAAACTTTCTCAAATCTCTATCGTGATGACACTACTGGATATTTAATTTCTTCCTTATTTCGATATTTACTTAATTTCATCATTCATGCGAATAATCATACCTTGTGGAACCAGCTGCAAGCCTGTCGTTAAAGCTAACCTCACTTCTTTAAACGGAACGTAGCACACGATGCCATATTCAGAATCAAACCTAAGATTGCATTACTTATTATGATTAACTTCTCGATTCTATAACGTATGCACCGAACCACCAAGGCTGTATGACGTTCGCAAGATTAATAGAGCCACATATGAATTGTGAGCGGACAAAACCGCCTATCTGCCTAGGAAAGACGTTACAGATAGGAGATAATGTTGTTCGCCCACAGTCAATATTTTAACCTTCTAGAGAGAAACACATAAAAGGTTTCTTGTCATATTTTGAACTCGTGCGTTTAACACATGGAAATCAAAGCTCTACGGCAACCATACGTGGCGTGGTGGAAGGCGAATCCGATCTTGAACCATCTGAGGTGGCTTACTTAAAGATCAAATGCAATTATAGGTAGGCACGGAGGTAGCCAGATGGAAGACAGATAGACAAAATGTGGGGGGAGGCAAAGCCCAAAAGCATGCTGACCTGGTTAAGAGTAAAATCTTTAAAGTTCAAAGGTAGCCATATGGAGGTTCAAATTTGACCGTGGAGCACCCTAAGTGACATGGTTAAGAGCAAAGTTCAAAGCAAAGCCCCATCTTGAGTTCTAAAATGTAGCCAGGCGGAAGGCAAAGCTTACCTCGGATGACCTGGTTAAGGGGATAGTTTAACTGTGAGCTCTCTAACCAGAGGTAGCAGTAAAAGACGAAGCTGGTGGAGCGGCCGTATCATATAAACTATGTTGTTAAGAGTAAAGTCTAACATGGATGTGGGTTACTAAAGAGAGCCGCGTGGAATTCAAAGACATGATGTGAGCTTGGTTAAGAGCAAGCTTCAACCGCGAGCTGCCGCAGGTAGCCTGGTAAAACAAATTAAAATCTTACCATGAGTCATTTCGGTGATTTGGTTATTCGCAAAGTTTAATTGTGGACTGCCACAAGTAGCTTAGTGTGATATCTTAGCTGGCGTAATCGAGGACAAGGTCTAAGTGTGAGTTACCGCAGGTAGCATCGTGGGATGTAAAGATGAAACGTAAAGTTAACTGCGGGTTACCAAAAGTAGCTAAGTGGAAGTCAAATTCCGACAGTAAATCATCTTAGGTATCCCGTTTGAGGGTTAAGCCCGACAGTAACTTACCAGAGTTAGCCAAGTGGAAGACGAAACGCAAATGTGGATCATCTCGGGGAGATTGGTTAAGAGTAAAGTTCAATTGTGGTTTACCTTAGGCGAAGGGGAAGCTCCAGATGAGTTACCAAAATAGTCAGATAAAAGACGAAGTTCAAGCGTGAATCCCTTTAGGTAACGTGGTTAAGAGAAATGTGCAACTGAGGACTATCGAAGGCAGGCTGGAAGAGGTCGGAGATCGACCGACGCACAGTGGGCTAATAAAGGTAACCAGGTGTAAGTAGCAGCTTGGCCGTGGATCACCACGGATCACCTGGTTAAGTCGATATTAGTAAGTAGAAATCAAAAACCAATAATGAGATATCTCAGGTGACGCAGTTAAGATTAAAGTCTGATAGTCGAAAATTGGATTTCGTCTTCCTATGATAGTTAAGTAGGCCATATCAGCTAATCTCATTAGGAGTAGGCTGATTCAGGAACGAAGCCCCACAATACGCTACAAAGGGTGGACAAGTAGAAGATAAAAGCTCAGCTAAACTAGCTAAGAGCAAAGACCAACTGTAGTTGCCAAGGCTAGTCTAGTGAAAAGCGAAGCCCGACTATAGGCTACCGGAAGTAGCTAAATAGAAGCCAAAGTCCTGCCATGGTTCATTTTAGGTGGAAGATAACTGAGTGCAATCAAAGGTAGCCAAGTGGAAATTAATGTCCGACTGTGGAACAAGTAAAAACTCAACCTGATCCCGATCTAAGAGAGGCTGATAAAAGGAAGAACTCGAATATGACTCATCCTAGGTGACCTGGTTAAGTGGTTATGAGCCAAGTTCAATTTGGATTACTCTTGGTAGTCTCAAAAAGGAGGAAGCCCGGACATATATGTTACCAAAGATAGCAAGTTCCTACCGTAACCCATTTCAGATGACCTGGTTAAGAGAAAAGTTTAACAGTTAGTCCGAAAAATCTTAACTTATTGCGCCACTGCACAATGTCTAGTAGTATCGCATACAACAGTATACCAGCAAATACGCCAATATGACTATATGAAGACAACATACATTTACAGCCCTACACGAAATTTAACTCATGATGATCAGCTGAACATTTAAATTATCAAAACAGCTCTTGCAATCAAGTCTTCAGTTCCAACAAGACATCTGTGAGACGCTGTATAACATAAGACCATTAATTTTATTTAGTGTAGGTTCTATAACAGTATGAGGCGCAGCCCGCATAGATTTATTACTAATACTAAACTAATATGGTTCGTGTTTATCCCAATGATGTCGAGATTCAGATGATGAAATTTTTCAGCGAGCAGGTCTGATTTGAATCTCGTACCTAATGAGACTGGCAAAGTAGCGTTCGATATGGCAACACTGGGGACTACCGGCACAGATTAAGTAAGAGTCAGATGTTTCACTTCGACAAATTTGTGGATTCTATAGCGCTCTCTCTCTCTCTCTCTTTCTTTCTTTCTCTCTCTCTCTCTCTCTCTCTCTTTGTCTCTCAAAGCAACTCGCAGGGCTTGCTATTTTGACATGTACTGCGTAGGCAGCACAGCGTGCTAAACTCCCGGAGCTGCAAATGTAAATGCGCAGAGACGAAAATAGGAACAGTGGTGGAATAGGGGGTAAAATATCCGACCCTTATTTAATCTGTGCTACCGATTTAGAGGGAAGGTGGGTGAACATGTGATGCTCTGTCAGTACGAGTTTGAACTCCATAGAGTCGTTTGGTTGTCAGTAGGAATTTTTATCGTAAACTGCTATATCGATTTCGAGCAACGTTGTGCTATCAAATCTTGCTTCAGACTTAGTCACAGTGCGAGAGAAACTTTTGCAAAGCTTTAGCAGGCCTATGAAGACAATGTTTTGTCAAGGCCACAGGTTTTCAAGTGATTTAAGGCATTTTCAGAAGGAAGAGAAGAGATTGAAGATGAACCTCGCAGAGGAAGGCCTGCAGAGTTTGTTCCTCAAGGTCAAACGGTAAACCAACAATTTTATCGAAAAATTCTTGAAAGACTTTGGAAAAGGGCCATGCGTGTGAGACGAAGCATCAAGAACAGCTGGGTACTGCGCCTTCTTACACTGATGAGTTTTTTGAAAGTAAAGACATCCCTGTGGCTCTTCAGCCCCCTTATTCCCCTGACTTGATTTCTTATGGCTTCTTTCTTTTCTCAAGATTGAAAAATCACCTCAAAGGACGTCATTTTGGGACACTAGAAGACATTAAAACTGTTATAACCGACCAGCTAAAGGCAGTTTCAGTATCAGAGTTCCAGTACTACTATGAAGAGTGAAAAAATCATCTCCATCGCTGTGTGTGGCTTCCCAAGACAATTACTTTGAAGGAGACAATGTGGAATTGTAATTGTAATTGAATAAAGAAATTATAAAAAAATCAGTCTCATTACTTTATTTATGCACCACGTAGAATATCTATGGGACGAGCTCTAGAGACGTATTGAAGGGCGTTCACTGAAAATTTGGAATAAAACGGATCAAGGCGAAATGATTCGTCGTTGCTCGAGGTGGAGCGTGCGTTATTAGAACGTTGTTAAACAATTACTTTCAGTTGTGACTTTCCGCTATATTTTTACGAGTGTTTTAGTATTTTCCGTTCAACTGACTAAATAAAATTTAATTCCTCGGAGACCTGTACCATTTCCGAGATATATAGATTATGCAAGTTTAATTTGAATTTGAGTTACAAGTTCCATTATATCTAACAAACATTTCAGCGTCTTAATTACAACAAACAACCCTTTGCAGTCCGACTTCAGCAGGCGTCCCCCAAGGCAGTATCATGGGATCTCTGCTGTTTAATTTATATACTTGCGATATTCCAAAGATCAAACAACACAAAGCTGGCATTATTCCTCATCATAGCTTCATGTTACAACTCACGCCGATTTATGAGATTTTGCACGAGATATAGTAAACTTTGCTTGGCGACGGCTTAACAAAGCGAATTCATTTATCAAGAATAAAATTATTTAATTACATAACGGGTGTAATGAGAGATGCTTAACCGTTTCCTTCCCATCTTTTAGCGAGTACGACTTCATGAAATATCTAGACTGTTTTTTTTAACGGAAAGTCTTTTGTATGTTTTTCTAACATAAATTAGCAATTTAACAAAAGCACAATTCAATCGTCCTGGTTATGTGGCAGTGTCTCCAAAAAAAGCGAGGACATGCAGCAGTAGATTTTAACGCTAATGGCGATACGTTTATCGCTGTTGCGAAGAAAACTAGTTTTACTATTTCTGTGAAAAGGGTGAATGTATTCAGGAGGAAATGCGTAAATTACTATGAAGTTAGCTAGCACCTGCTACTATCCGATTAATGTTTCTGGTATCGAAATTTAATTTTCCACATGTCGATTCAATTATAAAATTCCATTGAGAGCCATTATCAAGAGGAGCTTTGCGCACGTGTAAATTGTTTTTCTGAATATTTCATGCAAACTTGTTGAAAAGAAGATGTGTAATTCGTGTTTTGATCGAAACGAGTTTAATAAATGTTCGTCAACGACACACTTTAGTTTTTGTTTTGTAACTAGAAAAGTTCGGGAAACATGGCTCTACGATTATCTAGCTGGCACTTATTGTACCTAACATTTCCGCTTTTCTATTTTAACTAGCGAACTCGGTCTCTTTACCGACAGTAAATTGAATTATTAGAAAACACACACAAAATATATTAACAGTTCGATTCTAATTTTTCCAAAAAATAAAAATCAATCATATCTCATCATGATGATCCACTTTAATCTCCGTTTTTTGGCGCAATAAAAAAATCATTGCTTCAAAGCGTTCTCTGTTAAATAACCAGGAAAAAAACCCTTTGTGTTTAATTTGAATGTAAATTACTGACATATCTCGGGGAAAATGAAAACAGTTCGATTTCTCCATTCCGAAATGGAAAAATTAAAATCCAGAAAAAACGTTTTTTTAAAAATACAATTGAGATATTCAAGAGAGAAAATGATTATTCCTTATCAGATATTTATTATCCCCATTGAAAGGTTAATATAAACAAATTCATTTGATAAGAATCTCTTGTTGACAAACAAAACAAAAAAATAGACCACCATTCATCATCATTCGGACAAATTTCTATGTACACGTACGTTCTCTGGGAATAATTTTATTGTTTTACTATTTCCAAATTTCTGTATAAATTTCGTTTAAATAACTCCATTTTGTTAATTGAAGAAAGGTTGGAAATTGTAATTTCTGGGAATAAATAAACAATTTTGAATATCACTAATCTCGGGTTTTCTACAAAAGATTTATCCCTAAAAAAGATTGAATAGCGTAGGCTTCCTTATTGACTCAAGTCAGTACTCAATATCTATGTAAATTTCCGGCATGAGATTGCGGTATGTTGTGTACGACCTTGGACGCGGTTAGTACCACTGCATACCTCACGACCGCCCATTGCTTCGCCTTTTTTTACCATGAGAAAAAGAAAGAGCTACACCGACTTCAATAAGCAATGAGAAGCTTTTCCATACGAACTACATTATCATCAATGGTAGGTTGATTTTAAAATTGTTATTTTATTAACTTGATTTTTTGTTGTTTCTTTCTATTCAGTACATACTAGTTTATGTTAGTTTTGCAAAATAATTTTCTGAAAGTATATTACGCTTGATTTATTATACAACGGAATGGTGTGCATTTTTTACAAAATGTATATTATAGACAGCACAAGATTTATATTACGAATTATATGGTAATTATTTCAGTTACATTAGGTATAAATAATATAATTAAATAGATATTATGTAAAGAGAATTAAGCAGAAGCATTATTATCTGTGTAGCCATGAAACAAGCAATAAGACAACGTTCAGAATGACTATAATTTATGAAGAAGGGCACAACCTTAGCGTATCATTAAAGTTTGGTCAAAACAATTTCGTTAGAATCGAGAATCCATAGAATACGATCTGGAACCAAGCAAGCAAGAGAACCGTCTTTATACTTTGCAAAAATTTCTTTTGTGTAACGATCACAGTAGTTGTAAAGAAAAAACAGCAAAATCATCAAGAAAAAAAAGGGCCAATGTGCAAAAATTTGTTCGACCCAATAACAACAAATCTTGGTTCGGTCTTTTTCTCAAAATCTCCAAAAGACCAGAATCAAGAAATCTGTTGATTGAAACGACACCAAGACCTTTACTACGCCCTTTTCTAAAAGATGTTTTTATCACAATCTATAAAACCGCCCAAAAGGCACAAGAAATCGTCATTCAAACTTTGCCATTAGGGCTCAAAAGATTCTTTTAAAAAGAAACAGATCTAAGCTGGATCAAACATCCAAACGATTACAACAAATCTCAATACAATTTTTAAAACTTTTATACACTTCTTGGTCTAAATGGCAACAAGTTCTAGCAAATAGATATTCAGATCGGAATAAAGAAATCTCTACTGAAAGAAATATAGTTTGAAAATCAGGACCAGAGATTTTCATAGCCTACTTAAGCAGCAAAATGGGAAATGTTTGGTTGGGAAATGTAGTCCACAAAATAATAATCTAGGCTATGAACCTTTCAAGAAAATGAAAAGTTTCAAAAATTCTCCAATCTCTAGCAACTTATTCACAAGATTCTAATTCTTTCATTTCTACTCAAGAAAGAGAAACAATGAAAGGTGCAGCCGACTCCAAAAATGAGTTTTCAGGATTTTATGGATTTGACTACTTTTCAGACTTTTATTTTTCATTCTTCAAAAGAGATTTCTGTTTATTTGAAAAGCGTAACATGTGACTCTTAGCTTTATGATATACACCTGAGAGAAGCTAACTATATTGTAACATATCATAACACTCCCGAGTGCCGCCGCGGGCGAGGGACGAACTCGACCGCCGTAGGCTCGAAAGCACTATCCTTAACCTTGTTAGTTTACCTCAACAAGACTTATGGTGGTGCTACCGCAGATATCAAATGAGAAAGAGCACGGCCGCCGTAGGCGGCCTGCATGCAAAGCACTACTTCATCTTATTTTCGCTTATTCTAAGATTGATCGAGAAGCTATACATACTAACCTTGTTGCAATCTGCCCTAAAAAGACTCGTGGTGATGCTACCGCAGGTGGCATGATTGTGTAGAGCGAAAGGCAAGCTTAGCCATAAACAGCTTTCAAGTGAAATTCAAAGCGCCGCTTAACCTTGTTATCCTACCTAAAGATTTATGGTGGCACTGCCGTAGGTGGAGCTCAAATTGCGATTCCTAACCTTGCGGTAGCCTACTCAAAAAAGACGCATGTTGATGCTGACCTAGGTGTCACAATTGTGAAGAGCAGAGCGAAACATTGGCCGTCGTAGGTTGCCTACATGTACTATCACGGCGAAAAAACCAGGAGCACCACACACCCCTTTCTATTATTATGTAAGTAAGTACGTTATTGATTGAACTGACAAATCCACCTTAAAGCCTGATGCAAAAGAGAGAAATTTTGTTAGAACCGACGTGTTGTCAGACAAGTGTGCCCCGGTTTTTTTTTTTGCCGCGATAGTACAGTACAAAGCGCACAGAACGCTTAGTCTTATGCTAGCCTACCTAAAGAAAACTTATGGTGATGTTATCGCAAACACCATAACGAGAAAACGCGATCTTACAAGCAAGGCGCTCCTTCACTTTGTTTTAGTTTGTCTTAAGATTTATCAAGAAGTAGCTATACTTATTAACATTGTAACCTACTCTAAGAACATTTCTGGTGGGGCTGTTGCAGGTGGCATGATTATGGAAAGCAAAAGGCAAGCTTAGCCGCCGTGGACGTGAAGTTCAAAGCGCTGCTTAACCTTAAGATTTATTGTGGTAATGCCTTAGGTGAAGCTCAATTGTGATAGCCTACTCAAAAAAAGACATGTTGGTGCTGCGGATGAAGGCCATAAGGAGGCACTGTCGAGATTAATGAAGAGCGCGACCGCCGTAGGCGGTTTTACAAGCAAGGCGCTACTTCACTTTATTTTAGCTTGTCTTAAGATTTATCAAAAAATAGCTATACTTATTAACATTGTAAACTCCCCTAAGAAGGTTTGTGGTGGAAAGCAAAAGGCAAGCTTAAACAATTTTTAAGTGAAGTTCAAAGCGCTGCTCATCTTATGATTTACTATGTTAATCGCTTAAGTGAAGCTCAAGTTGCAATTGTGATAGCCTACTCAAAAAAGAAACTCATGCTGCTGCTGCCGATACCATACGCGGCACAGTTAGGAAGGGCAAAAAGAGACATTGGCCGTTATGTGCAGTGCAAAGCCCTTAAAATGCTGATTCTTATGCTAGCCTACGTTACAAACATTAATTGATAGTGTTGCCTAAGGTGAAACGCAAATCACAGTTCTAAATCTTGTTGCAGCCTACCTTTAACAGACTTATGGAGATGAGAGAGAAAAGAGAGAAAGAAAAGAACAACTTGGCAAATAATTACTTAACCTTATGTTAGCCTACCTTAAAGAAATTTATGGTGGTGTTACTGCGGGCATCATAACGAGAAAGCAAGCAAGGCGCTACTTCACTCTGTGTTAGCTCGTCTTAAGATTCACCAAGAAGCAGCTATACTTATTAACCATGTAACCTACCCTAAGAAGATCTGTGTTGGCAGGATTATGGAAATCGAAAGCAAACTTAGCCGTCGTAGACGGTTTTCAGGAGAAGTTCAAGGCACTACTTAACCTTGTCGGCCTATCGTAAGATTTATGATGTTACTGCCTTAGATGAAACTCAAATTGCGATTCTTAACTTTGTAAGTCTACTCAAGAGAGTTATGAAAAGCCAAACGAGGCAATGGGCGTCGCAGTATGACACTTAATTTCATGTTAATCTACCTTAAGAAGGCTTATTGGTGGTGTTGCCAAATTGCAATTCCCAACCATCTTGTTGCAGCCTACCGTAAGAAGGCTTATAAAGGTGTTGCCGCAAACGTCGTAATCAGAAAAGGAAAAGAACGAACTTGACAAATAGTTACTTAACCTCATGTTAGCCTACCATAAGAAAGCTTATGATGGTGTCCTCGCAGGAGGAATAAGGAAGGGTTAAACACTACCTTGCCTGGCGTAAACGGTCTGCACGCAAAACACTCCTTAACTTATGTTAGTTTATCTTAAGACCTGTTTGACACTATGAAAAATTCTCTGATACATTTCATAGAAATTACTGAATTTTTGATCGTTGCAAACGGAGTTTGCATAGAAATTTTTTGTAGAAATTTCGTTGAGCAAAAAACTTTTAGAACATGTTCTAAAAAGTAGAAATTATGTGCGAAAAAATGCGCACGGATCTCATGTGCACATCGAAATTAGCTGAGACAAGATGAACAAAAGGTTAAACAAAGCAGCTGTATGAAAATGCCTAAAACGTGCATGCGCACGTCAAAAATTTTATAGAAAATTTTGTACAAGTTGCATACAGAGTAGGCTGCAACAATATACCAAAAATTTTTTAGAGAAATTTGACAAAAATTTCTTTCTAAATTTTTGTAAAATTCATAGTGTCATACAGGTCTAAGAAGATTTATGCAGAAAGAGTTTGAAATGAAGCGCAAAACACAATACTTCATCTTGTTGTAGTGTACCATAAGAAGCCTCTTATTGTCATTCTTAACTTTGTCGTAATCTACTCTAGTAGGACTTATGGCGGATAATGCTGATGTGGGCGATGTTGGCACGAGCGGTACTTTGGTAGGTGGAGCTGTCGCAGGCGGCATTAATTTGGAGGACGAATCACGATCGTGTCCGTCGTAAGTAGGCTAAAAGCAAAGAGCTAGAACACTTTATGTTAGCCCCTCTTAAGAAGCTTTATGAAGAAGCAGCCTGAAGTGAAGCGCAAATCATGATTCTTACTCTGATCATGGTCATAATAAGAATGAGCAAAACTCGACTTTGACCGCCGTAGGCGGCCTGCAATTCGAATGCGGAGTGCTACACTTAGTCTTAGCGTGCCTTAAACTTATGGTGATGTTGTCACAGAGATGAAGGAAAGTAAAACCAGAACCTAGATGCCATCTTATCAAAATGGATTTTGAAACCTTCTTTTTTCACTAACACACAGCTGACAAGGTTAAGAAGAGCTGAAGCCGACTCTGCGTTATCCTATTAGGCAGTTCATTTGAAAAAGGCGATGCTGACCTATGTACTTTGAGATCTTTAGCGCCGCTACTGCACGCGATACGATGAGTGAAGCCAAAACAGATAAAATCATCTTCTCGAATGCCCTAACTCAATGCGAAATTTAGCACCTTAAGAATCCCTAATAGAACACCTACAACTAGACAATATAATTGTAGTCTAGCTCAGATAAGAAAGAAAGATCCGCAACCGAAAAATCTCAGCAAAATGACCGAACTAAATAAACATAATGTTGTCATTTATCTAATGCCAATTAGGCTAGGATAAGGTTCACTTTTTCATCAATGAAGAGACATAGTAATAATTTAAAAAATCATTAAAAGTGTCTAAACGATAACCATCTTCATTTTAACTACATTTTGAAGAGAAAACAAGAAACAGAATTATCAAACAAGAGGCGAAGAAATGTTTTCCTCAAATCTAAAGGATTCTCAACACTCACGAAAAATACAGGCAACAAATTATTCGAAGAAACTTTTTCCTAGGCAGTTAATCAATCAGGTCAAGATTCTCATCACAAATAAAACTTTTACAATCAACAAAATCATTAAGACGTCATCCAAACCATGACAACGGGCCTTGACAGATTCATTTAATAAACGGAACTCTTTGCTCCTGGAGACAGAAACAATCAACAAAATCAAAGAGGTCACGGTCTAGCAATTCTTTGACAATGTGTTCTGTAAAAAGTAAAAGCCGGTTTGTATTTCTAAGGGGGGATATAAAAATCGAAAAATTCGATATTCTCGATATTGAAGAACAGCAGACCCGACAGAGACAGAAATCTCTCCACTTCGAAACCATAACAGAAGTCCTTGATAAATTCCGTGCAAAAAATTAGTTTCAACAAAGAAGTCAATAAAGAAATTAAAAGGGTAAGATCAAAGACATTTTTTTGTTGAAACAACGCCGATGAACACAGGCTTCTAAAGGGACTACAAGAAGCGATATTCATATTTAGAAAGAAGTCGAGTTAACTAAAAGTTTAAGTTTAAAGTTTCAAGTCCCATGGGCGACGCTTAACCTTCCGATAGCCTGTTTTAAGATTTGCAGTGTTGCCGCCGCAGGCGGCATAGTAGAGAACACAAGCTAGTCTCGTCCCTTTTAAGTGGTTTTAATGAGTTGTGCGTACCAGCATCTCCCGGGATTTTTTTTCAATAGCTTGGAAAGTTCTGATTTTTAATTGGCTCCTATAAAAACAAATCTATCAGCAGAAACTAGCTTTAAAGCAGAAATCGAATAAAAATAATGAAGATAATTAAGTTGTTACGGTCAAGTTGTAAAATACACGAACATGTTTTGTTGTTATATGAGCACATTCAGCTTCTGGGAATCCCGTTGCCCATCCCTGGTTTACACCGACAACATTGCGTTGGAGAAAGTTAAACTTAAGGGCGTCGTAGACAGTTTTGCACAGAAACATGAAGAGCCCATTTTAACTTCAGACCGTCTACCCTGAAGATATTTATAAAATTGAACTGCAAACGTCGTCTATAACTCGCGAACCTTTGATTCTTCAGCTTCCCTCAAGAAGGTTGAATGGAGAGTATTCATCCCGTTAGCAACTGCGCCAATTGCGTAAGGGAATCAAACCAAATATTAAACATGGTAGATTTCAATTTTTAAGAAGCCAATTGCCAAACCTGAGAAAATCATCAAGCCATTTAGCAGAAATAAAACAGGATAACACCTAATGGTAGCAACCAAGTCTACTGTCAGAACAAAAATGCAGATCACTAGTCAAATGAGTTTCCAATTCACTTACAAGATAAAACAATGAAGTTAGTCTTTTCAAATTTAGTCTTCTCAATCTCTCCAATCGAAATTTAAAATCACTCATCTCAGAATGAATTTCCTGTTTACCTCGTGTTGCTGAGAAAACAGTTTATCTCGGAAGCGTGACACGTGATGTCTAAGATCATATTCTCCGAAACATTACTGAAACTCATGGTAATGGGGAAGAAGGATAAAGCCCGACCTTACTATACTCTTTAGCTGTACCGAACCATCCAATTTCCAGAATCCTAAAGTCAAGCTAAAAATTGATAACGCCATTTAATAGAAGAAGTTTGTTACAGATTCACCCTAATCTAGAATCCTTCAAATAGGATGTTTTGTTGTCTCCTCTTGATCCAACTTTGAATAATCTCCATGGAATCTTCTTAGTTATTTACGTACCAAGGGAGGAAAGTAATTTGTTGCAGTTGACACGTGAATATTGCGCTCGAGGCGAAGCCGAGAGCATAATCACGGCGAGACTGTAGTATTACTTACTCCCGTGGGACGTACAACATTTTCTCGTCCGTAAACTAAATTCATTTTCGTTACGAACAGGTACGTAATAATTTATTATAGCCCTTGGGATGTTATAAAGGCGAAAACAGTTTTTAGATGATAAAATACAGTAAACTACATCAAAATAAATTTCTAAAGAAAGTAAAAAGTTAATCAGTTATCCACACAAAAAACTTTAAATGCCTAAAAATTCTTTGTATCAGAATTAAAGTTTCAATTAAAAAATCGTACATCAACTTAACGTAAAACACCTGTAAAGGCGTGGGAAAAGCTGCGAATTTCACCTACAAAAATAACTAAAAATGCAAGCCCGTTAACACATTTATGGGAATGCATACAAAAATGGTCAACTATAAGAAAGGAATTGCCTTTTTTGAAAAGCTGTTTACAACTTGCTACAAAATCCGGATTTGAAGACTTCTTACGTCAATGATATTATTATTCTTTTGTTCTTTCCATCATTAAAAAGCCAACTTCAGCACGTTTTCAAAAATTAAAATTTTATTTTACTTATGAATAATTCTAAAGAGGAGATTTTCGGTTTGTAAACAAAGCTACAACAGTATTGGAATTCAGATATAAAGAAAACAACATAATGTTGAGGTTCTAAATATTGAAGACACACAGCATGGTTTACGAGCTGAATGTAGGCCAGCTCGGTAATTTTAACTAAAATTTTAGGTAAACTTTCAAAAAAAAAAATAAGGTAAAGCTGAAAATCTTGTCACATTTATTTATTATGCTGGAATAACACACTAAAGGATTTGGTGTCTCAGATGTTAACATCATCATTAATTCCTCGCAGAAAGTATCTAAGCACCATTTTAATTAATTCGGGTAAAGTCTTTAGATTTTAATTAATGTCGCTTAAAGAAATTTCTTGAGACAGTCACCAATCTCAGCAGTTTCTGGAAATTAAAGTGGGGCATGATAGGGACTATCCGTGTCATGTTGAACAACAGGTCCGCATGATTTTATCCCTGCGTGAAGCGCTTAAGCAACCCAAGGATACAGTTGTAACTACATCGGCCTACAAATTTTCCTCATGTTGATTTTTAGAACGTTCAAGATTGCGCTGTTAACACCTTCTCGAGTGGCAGACCGTCTAAATTCTTACAAAGCGTCCGTTTAAGCAGTTTCCTACAATTTGACACTACTCAGATTGAATTTGGCCAACTAGTCAAAACTTTATCCTTGAGTTCGTGTAATTGATGTCTTGCAGGGATACAACCATAGTGCAGACATCCGAGACAACAAGACTTTTATATTTTATTTATTTCATCATCTTTTATTTCCAGAAGATTAAGACAGGAAATTGCTGCTAAGATTCCTTTTTCTCAAACTACAGGCGCATCGTAACTTTATAAAATTCAATTTGCCACCGGCCGAATTTAAATTGGCCGAGTACTTACGAACTTACAAGAATTAACTGAAGATGGCGCTTTAAAACTTCTCGCAAGGAGAGAATTATGACGCCGACACGACTTCTAGCCTGTTATTCGGGATAACAAATGCTGTTACTAAATTTCCGGCTTTTTCATTTTTTTTTTTAAGTTAAAGTTGCTAGTCTATCATTAAATTTCCAGTTATTGAGTTACCTTAATTTTCTGGCGAATACAAATAATACACAAAAATATCACTTGAAGTATTGAAGACGATTAGGAAAGGGGAGAAGCTTTCATGTTATTCGATGTAAATTATGGTTTTCACAGAAGTGACATAAATGTGTATTAAAATTTAATTAATAAATGGGCAGAAATAAAAAAAGTTTCAAGATTTATAATTCCCGATTTTAAACAATAAAATGGATACATGGAACAAATTATTTTTGTTCAGCTTTTTAATTGAATTTTCTGTTTTGGAAATATGATAGTCTACCGAGTAATTAGTGTTTGTTAGGATTTATTGCTTTTTATTATCAACTCAATTTATTATGACTACTAAACATTATAATACTACGATACGTTTTCGATAACATTAAGGTGGGCAAAATTACATTTTAAATGGAAAATCGTTACCGTACCAAGGGCACTTTTATTAAACCGACTATTACGTTGCCAGTTTCGTAAACGCACACTCGAGCAAAAAAACTTTTTAAATATTTAGCAAAGGTAATGGTCATTAGCATTTAATTATTTTCTCGTTAAGCATGAACAATTTGTAAATATAAATCGGCTTCTGAAACTCTGATAAAACGTCTTTGTGTTTGAGAGTTCCAAAACTAATGATTTCAAACATCCGGTGGTTTTAAGTTTGATGGTAGGGCGTAAGATAAAAAAAAGAGAATTCCCAAGTCCAGTGACTCCTTCTTCCTAAGAAAGAAGCAACTTGAGAATGCAAAATACGTGCGTCACGTGTACATGGTGAAGAAAAAACAAATACACGTTTCTTTCTCTCCTTGAAATATAATAATTATTACACTTCGCTACTACCATCCAGTATCGCTTTCTCACATTTAAGTATCATAATGAGCCAAAGTGGAAGTGCACACACATGTCTCCTCATCTTTTTGAACGATAAAAAGATTCTCAAATGGAGATAGTGCAACGACCCGTTCGTAATTATAGTATCATTCGTTTCGTATAAAATATTTCCACGTCATAAATCCATTACGGCGCCACACTCGTCATATCCGCGACGCGTAACTTTCTGTATATGTGTGTATGAGACTGTATGTGTGAGTGTGTGTTGTTATTGTATTGTTATGCATCTGCAGAACGGGGAGCACGAAGCAGAATTTCAATGAGTGGGAAATCTCCGGATCTACATTTTGTGTGTGTGTGTGTATGTGTATACTACCGGACCATCCCGGAGCCACTTAATCATCGCGACTTTTTTTGACTCCCGCTTTTACTATAATAAAATGTCGACACGAGATCGACAAATACAGATAACAGCCGTACTCGTACACTCGACACGCTCGTCTTTATGTGGTGGAACGTACTGAAGCTTTTTTTCCTCCTGAAAGGCCTTAAAATTAAAACAAGTCGTTTAATTGATTAGTCTTGAAGTCGCAGGGTTAAAGAACCCTCCTTTCTCCTTCAACGACACTCGAGACGAAAAGAAAATTACGCAAAGTTCATGAGATGTATATCGTTATAATTTAAACAAAAGAAATGTTCTACCCTTTAAGAATAATTTTGATGTCGTGACAAGGGGATGGCGTTAGAAATTTAAATTTCATGCTGTGCTCTATCTCCCCCACCACAAGAAAAAAACTAAGCTGGCAATTAACGGGAATTAATGCTCGAAAGAACAATTAAGGTGAAATCCGACAAAAAAAACTGAAAAACGTTAATTTACCGTAATTGTTATTTTTGAGATAACGAGTTTTTTTGTGAATCTGTAAATTTTCTCATTACAGTAAAGAAAATCTTGACAATAATGAGTTTTATTGTAAAAGGCAAAAAACGAAATTAAAAATGTTAATTGAAGATTCAAAACCAAACAAAAATTAATAGTTCTGATTTGAACAAGCATTGATTTTTCTAACACCACAATACGGAGAAAGCGTGAAAATGGGCAATGTAAAGACTGTAATTACCAAGAAGGTATATTCCCAGAGTTGCTAACCTGGCAATTTTATGATGGGCTGGTATATCAGGTTAGAATGTTAGCAAGAAAGTTACATTGTTTTGTGGCAATAACAAGCTAGGTTGAGCCTCTGGTGCAGCATCGAAAACCTTAAGTCAGATTGTAGGGTTTTCACCAACTTCTTCCTTCACACTACAGAAAGCAATAACTGAAGTTGGCAGAACAAGGTAATTCTGTTGAAACCAAAAGATTCTATCTCGCCAACTCTGAGTTTTAACATAAACACAGCAAAAAAACTGAAAAACGGGAAAAAATTGATGTGCGATTTTGATTAGGAAGTGTCAGGTATTACTTTACATTTCAGTATCTTTTACCCTAATTAAAACATTAAAAGTCTATCAAAAGGAGCATGTGGATCTAACCTCACTTAAAACACCTCAGAAAAAACATAATGAAAACGTCGCTAGCAGTCACGAAACAATTATAGGCATTTAATAGAATTTTGTCTAATGCTCTTGGTCTTCGGGAATTCTTACTATAATACTTATGTTGAATGTCATGAATGCGGAAAAAAAATTAAAATCGTTCCAAAATGCAGATCCTGCATGAGATCTAGAGTTCATAAAATTTGATTTGACTAATGAAAACTTCGTTCTCAGTGCTCTTTCTATTACTAATTAACTTTAAATGCTCAAAATACTCAAAAGAGATTCAATGCTGTGATTTAGGATAATCAAATGGTACATAGTAACTGTAAGAACTTAAAAGGTGCAGATAAGTCTCTTGAACATAGACGTCACATCGCGCCTTCTAAGCAAAACAGAATATCAGGTCTTTCTCAATCTATATTTCGAGAAGTTTTATCAGAACTTTCATGAAACCTTGGAAGATCAGAAAATTGAGCGAACAGATAATCTGAAGTTGAGTAAGTCTGAATAATGAAGCCTTTTAGTATCAAGGACTATCGATAGTATACACGAAATTTTGCTTTTTTGTTAAGTCATTCAATCATTCACATAGTTATTTCCTCTACTGTGATGCTTTCTAAAGTTACCAAAAGATCTGCAAACTTATAGATTCCCTAGCCCATACGAAAAGACGGTCCTGGTTTAAAATCGTCAATGATCCAAAGTATCAAATGTATAAAGGACTGTCTCACCATTTATGGTAGAGATTTCTGATATGTTTTGCAACAGACTCGTTTCATTCCGACTGTTGAGATGAGAAATTTTGATAGGGTCTTGCAAAGCATACAATAGAGGCCCCAAAGAAAGTTTCTGATTTTCAGAACTGAAACTATCCAGTTCTGAGCTTTCTGTACAAAGCCTTGTAATACCAACCATGAATAAATTTCCCCAATGAACAGAAGAGCGAAAAGACAATTTAATGTAATAGATACAACAAAGTCATTCTATAACACTTTGGGCTCTTGTAGGAATTTTATTTAATTTTTGGACTATCCGCGTCAGTTTCGCCGCTTTAGGGTTCGTGCTAAATTGCATCCCATCAGATTCCAATGCATCCCTGCATCGTGGGATGCTTTGGACTCTCATGGGATGCAATTTAGCACAAACTCCCTTTTAGGCCCACGAATCCGGTCACACTATAGCTATCTCTCTTTTTTCCTTTAGCCTTATCGGAAGCTGCTATCTATATGCTATTTTCTTTACTAATCTTTTTCATTCACAATAGATCATAAACAAGGTGGCGATTCAAACGATGAAACAAAATTCCCTGACTAAAAGATTTGTTTAATTAACATGCCCAAAGCTTTTTTTATTTTTGACAAACTACAAATTCATGACTGCCAACACAAATACTACTGCGCGCGGAATTTTTAAAACCCGAAGAATATTAATTTGATTATCTCTACTCAATGGTCAATGTGCAATTTTGAAATTAAAAAAAACTAACAAACTAAATTCTAATCACAAATAAAAAACAGAAAAATTCCCCGTCTTTTCCCGATCTTCCCGGTCAGTCGCTACCCTGATAACGCTTCTACCAGCCTCCCAATAAAATTCGAGTTCTCATTTCGATTCTAAATGCGCGTTGGGCGTGTTTTTTCTTTTTCCTCTTGTCAGCTGCATCCAAGTATTTATCTTATTACATTTCCCTTTCATCCATTCCCATTATTTCTTGATAGTTTTATTTATAATTTCACAATTTGTCATCTGACGTCAGATTTCCAGGATCTTTCTCGAGTACTTATTCATGAAGATTTAGTCTTGGTCCCTTAGAACATGTAACATTATTGTTAAAGATTCTTAATGCATGGATAACCACCTGTACTTCTAGTTATAAAATCTTTTAGATCTCTCATCTCTATCATCAATGCTACTTAATGACAATACAATCTTATCAACATCTTCTAAGGCTTCATTGGGACGGATTGAATTTTCTCTTGGATTGATGTTATCTAATTCATCCATGACAATGTATAAATAGGTAGAAAAGTCTAGACATAACAGAGAAAGATGAACTGGGAGGATTTTAGTCGCCCAGATATCTCGATATTTTTGGCATCACCATCGCCTCATCTTATCATCAAACAAGAATCAACAAATGACCCAGTTACGGATAGTTATTGCTGTTTCCTAGATAGTTAGTGTTAAAGTGACTTCATTTTTGAGAAATAGCAATGTGTTGTATCTTTGAGAAGTTTTTCAAAGCTCAAAATCTTTTTGTAGTGGCAACATTATTGATCCCTATTCGGTTCACCTGAAGCTAATTTCATGAAGTCATTATGTACTTTGTGTTGACTATGACAAGTCATTACATTGAGCTGCTGTTTCTTATGAGAATCAGAGATTACTATAGATTATTATCTCCATCCTTTGCACATTGAACTTGAGTTGATAAAAATCTCAGTGAACTGATAGATACAGGCTGTTGCCTGCCTTTGAGAAACAAATTTTCGAATCAAGTGATCAAAAGCCAGAAAAGACAGTCACAAGTTTTCTATTTGCTGAGTATCTGAATTGCTGTTATGAAAATTTTGAAAATAAACTAAAAGCTCTTCTTTCTGAAAACTGGTATGTAATATAGCCTTGTGACTCACAGATCCTGATTCACTTCCTTAATGACAACAAAGATTACATAATGTAACTCAAAAAAGGCTTAAGTCACTTGCAAGCTCACAAAATGCTTGCTGTATTCCTAATAATAATCCTATAATCGAGTTTTCCAGATGATGTTATCATGAACCTTTAGAAGAATCTGTCGTCTTCATCACAAACTTATATTCACTGCATAGACTGCAAGAATCTCGTTTTTTTACCATCCTGACAAGGGATGGTTGGTAGGCGAGCATCACAATGATAAGAGAAGTTGAAGCTTATAAAAAAATTTTAATCACGAAACGTTACAGCACAAAATGGAAGAAAATTGAAGAAAATACGCCGCCATCCAGGTACACAAAATGCATCAATAATGAAATTTAAACGAACCTGAAGGGTTTTTAAAGGTATTGGTTGCAAATAGGTACAGCTGAAAACAGTTCAGTTTACAATAATTTTGTTTACTATATCGAAACATCACCAAATAATTTCCAACAATTTCGGTTGCATAAAACTCGATTTGTAAATAATTTTTTTTTCATATTATCGCATATGTAAATTAAAAAAAAGATTATCAATGACACACAAGCAGACACATCAACGGAACAAGAATTTTTCTGCAATTATAAGCACAAAACAGGCAGTCAACGACCGCATGTTGTTTATCGTTTATGACATGCATTTTAAATGTGGCAACAAAACATCAAGAGCAACAGGAACGCATTTACTTCTTAATTAGATCACGTGACTTTGACACGTAATTATTATTTCGATAAGTACCTTCACATCGACTGATTTCGACGGCGACACATTTTATTGATGATTCCACTTGTTCAAACGAAAACATTCGTGCGTACAAACATAATCTAACAGAATAAGCCTTACATAACGCACCAGACACATCCAATTCATTTTATAACCTTAAAAAATATTGCCCACATACACAGGCCAAGGGAAAAATCCACCCGTTTTGTTGTTGCTCTTTTTTTGCTCGGCGTTTAATAAATAGGGCTTTCGAAATGACGGACAGGTTCTTGTTCTTAGTCACAAGAACCTGTCCGTCATTTCGAAAGCCCTATTTATTAAACGCCGAGCAAAAAAAGATTCAGGGGAAAAATAATTATAATAATAATAATAATATAAAAATGAACACAAACGGCCCACAAACGCGCACGTCACCGACTGGTATGTATAACCAGCAAAACAGTCGCGGATCCGCCGCGATTCGCGTTCGCCCGTTGGCGGTCAGTGGGGACCAGCGCGCAAACTCACAAAAGAGTTTAATGCACGCAAAATGCAACTGGAAGTGTCACGGGGGTTTTGCACCGACATCATTGATAAAACCCGCTCTGCTGCGATTCCACGTGGAATTCTACTATAGTACATTTTATGTGTATTGTGTGCGGCGTGCAGTACGAATTACACTGGAATAAATATTACATTAAATGCAGGCGACAACTACGAGGCACACGAGAGGAAGGCGTGTAGCCTAACTTGATAATGATAAGAAACTGATAAAGTTTTAACTTGCAGATTTCATCTAAGTGCAGAAAAGATCTCACATAAGATATACAATTTAAGGGACCACATTTAAAAATTCATTTTTATTTGGAATCATTCTTTGAAAAATAATTAGTTAATTAAATTAAATTAATTAAGAATTTTAATGAATCTATTACAGATTTTCATTTAACGGATTTTTGCATTTCCTGCGAAAGATGAAATAATAAAAATTATCATTAAGATGTTCGCAGTGTGAAACTACTTATATGGGCAATGCAAGCAAAATTATCAGAATCGTTTGAACAATTTTAAAGAATCCACGTAAATGGCCACTTTCAAGATTCCTTTGCCTTTTTTGAAGTAACTTCTGACTTTTACGCGAAACTTTAGAATACTGTGTTTCACTTCGCCCTTTGTTGCTATTTGTTATCAATTGTCACTCCGTTGTGCTGGCTCAATAGATCACTAATTAACTCTCTCGTGTTAGAGCTTTGACAAGACCATCTAAATTTCAAAAAGAACGAACACCGACAATATTGCAAGTATCAATATATTTAACATAGTGATGGAGGTATTTTCTTTCACTTCAATTATAAAAATCGAAATCGCGTAAAATTGTCAACTCCCTTCGTTTACGTGTCACTTCCCAAAATTCTTTGAGTTGTGAAGCATTTTTTCTTCACTTTATTATAAGTGATGAAGTCTACATGGATCTGTTTAATAATTAAAATATTTTCCGATAAAATCTCTGTTTGCCTTCAGTGCTGTATGTACGAAATGAGATAAAACCAAACCAAAAAAATCTGTTTTCTTGCTCTTGAACCGATCCCTTACCGGTTTGGTGGTTTTAGGAGCGTGGAAATCTCTCTCGACTGTTAAAACTAATTTCTTCCACTAACTGTTCGGCTCTTTTTTCAAATTTTTCGGATTACCAGAGCCTTTCGATCGGGCTGTTGAGTACCCATGGGTTTTCTTTAATATCAATAGAACAACACTCAAATGTTCTGCTTTTCAAAGGATTTTCAATCTATACCAAAAAAAAACTTTTTCTTCAACCAGTCCTATATTGTTTGTGTTTTCAATACAAAGATTAACAGAGTGATGCCTTTTACTTACTCTTCAGCACCAAAATGTTCTAGTTTAAAAGGGGGCTCATGATAGTCACTGTTTGCTTGGGTTTCAAAAAGATCAATTATCTTGTCACCTTTGAAGTAACAATTAGGTAATCCACTGCAGTAAGAACTGAAATTGCAATATTGTTTAAGGACTGTTTCGAAGTGTTGTAAATCTTTGATTAATTAATTTGATTACTCATTTGTTGCTATGTTCAATAGATTAAACTTTCAAAAACATGATCTTATGTAAATAGTATCAATCTAACAAATTTCAGTTGCAAAAAATGAATGAAAAAGACCGTCGCGAGAAGATTATTGACAAATGGCTCTAAAACCCACAACTATAGCAAAAGAGCTAAAAAAGGGTATGTCAATGTATTTAAACGATATTTTGAAGCATTATCTACCTGTCGAAGGCTATACGTTCTGGGAGAAAACATGCAGCCGTAATCCAAGACTTGACCAGAAAATAGTGAAAACGATGTTGTAAAAAAATGTCGAACTAGTAAGATTCGTAAGAAACAAAAAATGCCCGAAGTCACAGAAAAGCAACGTCAAGTGATAAAAACCAGAGCTCGGAAACTTCATGATTTAAATTGTGGATCTAAGAAACGTATGTTTGGTACTAGATGATGAAAGCTGACTATACAGCGTTCATGATCTTTCTGGGTCGTATATGGCTGTGGAAGAATGACAGTTTGAGTATTGTAAACCGGGCTGTTTATCTATTAAATCGGTTTGTAAAATCTTATTGACGCTTATGATTTTATGATAGTTTAACCTCACGCTGTTGTCTTTTCTTTTGTAACTCTGTAACGATAAGGAAAACTCGATTTCTTTTTAACAAAACAGAACTAATCGCTACTATACATTTATGAAAAATTTTGATCGTGCAACAGCGCCAAATGCAACCGCAGGCACAATTTTCAAAAAAAAAACCACTTCCAACCTAACAGAATGAAAGCATGGCCTGTTACGATCCAGAAACATCGTGAACGAAATATATTCTGCGCTGCATTTCCAGATTCTGAAATGTCAATTGATGTAGAGAAATTCGACGACGACGAGTTTGGTAGACAATTTGTAAGTGGGACTGTTCATGAATGCTTTAGATTTTTGTACATAACGTCAACGTGGCATCATCAGACTTATTGGAACAAAATTGTGTTGCTAAGGTTACTATGAATCCACCCAATGTGCCACAATGTCGGATCATCAATAGATATTGATCTCTAAGTAAAATTACACAAATACAGAAAACCTTACTCTGAAATGATAAAGAGCATCCAAACGAATTAATAAAGCTGCTGTCGGAAACTTAATGCGGAATATTGGCAAGAAGTTGAGAGAATTAGCGCCACTTTCCGATGGTTATTCTTATTATAAGTTATGCGGTGGTAGTTTGCTTGTTAGTTAGTTTTAGGCTAATTTTAAATTTAGGTTAGAAATGACAGCGTTGCCATGACTAGTAATTAAGTAAACGTTTTTAAGAAGTACTTGATTTAAGATTATCATACTTTGAGAACTGAGAAGAATTTCAGTTTATTTATGTTTATCGCGTATTTCAATTTTCAAAGTGAATTAAGTGCATTTTATTTTAAAAGATGTCATGCGTTTTGCAACCTAATTACTTAACCTCCCTAAACCTAAACGTACCTGAACATTCTTTGAATCTACATAAAATTACATTGTGGAAATTTAAAATTGTTTCAGTAAATGAAGTCAAACAGACTTTTTTGAAAAGGCTAAGCCTTACACTCACTTTTTTAGTATTTCAAATAAAATTCACACAGGTAATGACAGGCAGGGGATACCTTACTGATTTCAAAGTGCGCGATAATTAATTTGAATCGCGAATTGCTTGTTAACTCCCGTTTTGTAACAGCGATACTCCTGGAATCAAAGTACACGAAACGGCGAAAGCATCGCGTCTGACAGGAACTTTTGCAAGCATTGTAAATTTTTCAGATTTTATTCCGGACGGCCTGTAGGCTTTTATCGCATTGATACCGCTCTAGTTTGTTCTATTTCGTTGTTGTTAACCTAATTTAGTAAAGGTAACTGTAAGATATAACTTGACTATTCTTTTGAAATCAATCAAAGGACTGCGAGAAATTGGTCGATGTTTTCACTTTCAGGTTCTTCTGATGTTACTTATTTAGAGCGACTAAACCTTAATAAATAAAGGGTTTTCCAATAAGAGGTGTTATTTTGATATTCAAAGAAAAGTGCCATTTTTTAATATAAATGATCGGATGTTTATTTCATTATAAAGAGGAAGGTATGCCGTTAATAGTGGAAAATAACATCAGGCAAATGACCACCACGACCACGCTTACAGGACAATATCCTTTTCATGAAATTTTCCATAACCAAATCGCAAAGTGGCTGCCCTATGTCCTCGATAGCCTCACGAATTCCATCTTTGAGGTCTTGAATCGACGCTGGGCTGTTGGCGTAGACCTTCTCTTTCACGTGGCCCCAAAGAAAGAAGTCGCAAGGTGTTAAATCACAAGATCTCGGTGGCCAATTGTGATCACCTCTTCGAGAGATAACACGGTCCGGAAACTTTTTCCGTAAAAGATCAATGGTTTCGTTGCTTGTGTGGCACGTAGCGCCGTCTTGTTGAAAGTAAACGTTGTCCAGATCAATACCATCCAATTCCGGCCATAAAAAATCGTTAATCATCTCTCGATAGCGCAATCCAGTCACCGTAACTGTTGCTCCAGCCTCATTTTCGAAAAAAGTAAGGTCCAATGACTCCGCCGGACCATAAACCGCACCAAACAGTCACACGTTGAGGATAGAGAGACTTTTCAACAATAACTCTTGGATTTTCTGAGCCCCAGATCCGACAATTTTGCTTGTTGACGAAGCCACCGAGGTGGAAATGGGCCTCATCACTCAAGATGATTTTTCGATGGAATTCTGGATCATTTTCATGCATTTCAACAACCCAATCAGCAAAGACACGACGTTGTTGATGATCGGCCGGCTTGAGTTCTTGTGTTAACTGGACTTTATAAGCCTTAAGACCCAAATCTTTATGCAAAATACGGTGTAATGACGTTTGTGGAATGGCTAATTCCAAAGAACGACGAGGAATGGACAAACCTGGGTTTTCTTTAACACTTTCGGCTACAACAGCAATATTCTCGGCTGTTCTTGAGCGACGTGCACGGGTTTTATTCTTCACATCACTAACTTGTCCCAAGAGCTCGAATTTTTTCACCAATTTCTGTATTGCGGTCCGACAAGGTGCTTCACGGTGACCCAAAAATGTTCGAGTTTTACGAACCGTCTCTGCCAAATTTTCACCATTTTTATAGTGAATTTTAATAATTTCAATGCGTTGTTGAAGCGTGTATCGTTCCATATTTATTAATGGCGTAGTTTCTACTTGTCAAATGTCAAAAAATAATAGCTTCAAAAGTGACATCTACCGAAATAGCGGGCTATTCAAAATAACACCTCTTATTGGAAAACCCTTTAGTATCACATCTTCAATCGTTATCTAGCGTAGAAAAGCAAAACACAAACTTTCACGAATGCGATGAGAAAATAGAATGAAAAAACTTAATGTAGAATGAGAAAGAATGAAGTCCTCCTTATGCATTAAAGCTCGGTAACTTCTTGATCGGCCTGAAAAACCCGAACAGACCAAGAAGCCCAGTACGAAAAATCTTCTCTTCGATTCAGTATGAAGCTTATCCAGGTCAGTACGAAAAAAGGTCTCGATACGATGCAGTATGAAAATTCTCCGCTTCGGATAGGTACAAAAACGAGGACCCGATAAACGCAACCGGCCCAACAAGCTCGACAGGTCTGAACGGTCCGAAGAGCCCTAGTAGCACGGACACCCCTGATTGATCTGAAGTAGGCTTGAAAAGCCTGAAAATTTCTAAACTGAGGCCCACGGATGCCACCAGCGTACCCTCATCCACACTTACAAAACTTTCGTCTACCCCGTCCTGGATTATCGTTTCATTTGCCTCAGGGGTGCCGTACCCAAACTCGTGGACTCGCTTCGCAGTAAGGGGAGGGGCGTGTATCGAAGGTTGCTTCGACTGAATTGCTTTCACCCATCCGGGGAGGTTTGCGAGCTAGCCGGAATACCTACGATAAGACGTCAGACTCGACTTTCTGCAGGGTGGCTTCGTAAAGAAGGCCATCGAGCAGAACCAAACCGCCGCTCTCGACACCCTGTGAACTCCACTCGGTCACATCTCTAGGAAACCCAAGAGGAAGATCAAGCACCCTCCACCCGTTCTCCTCGCCTAAGCCCCGGAGCTCCCCGATGACCTCCAAAACATCTTGGCCGTCAGGTAAACCAATTCCACCTTGAATGCTCGGAACACCCATTCACAAAATCCTCAAATATTCTTAATACTCCACACCTCCATCCCGCCACAACTCTGCTTTCTGTTTCAAGTACCATCAAGACTCCGGAGGCCAACGTTATGTCGAAGACCTGGTAGACCGGTGAGCCGGCACGTTGCGGTAGTATGAGTGATTTACCCACCGTGGTTGCCCTTACATCGACGGTGGCGCTGGCGAGGAATTGGGGGCTTGAACGCACCGGGACGGACCCGCTGGACCTTCACACCTGGGTCGAAAAGGCATTAAGCCTACAGTGGCCTAGCAGCAGTGGCTTCGCAGCAGCAGAAACAATTATGATTTGAGTTTGACTTGCCAAATGATTAAAAATAAAATTTTAAACCACTAAAGGTTGGTTTATTGCTCTCTTTATTTATAATTTTAAGAACAATTGCCTGTTAGGGACAAGTAAACCTTCGTCGCATTAGTAAACAAATTCTGTCTTTACATCTTTTTAAACTTTTGTCTTGAGTTTAATGTTTGCTCGATATATATAAAACTTTCCAAGTATAATAGTGAAAGGTAAGTACTGCTTTAATAATAACTCTATGTTATATCTTTTACTACAGATGAAAGCCTACAGATATGAAAAACAAAAAACTTTAATAGTTAAGTGAATTAATATAAGACGTTTTTGTTTGAAAGTGTTTTCAAAATTTAAATCATCTTACCAAATGGAAGGTAGATTTTTGCAAAAAATCGAAAGTGATCAAGAGAAGATTTTGTCGTGACTACCAAAAGAAAAGTTTGCTACTTCTAACGTTGATTTAAATCCTCTCTCTACGTCAACTCAAAATTATCATCTACAGACAATGGTGAACGTACCAAACCGAAACACTTCAATCCTTCACATCTACAGAATTAAGCTACGTAGCGCCAATGAGTTCAGGTAAAGAGAAAAAACTGGCAAAATATCAGTATTTACCAGTCAGAAAAGCTAAAAGGCTTTGTTATCCTCAAGATCAAGAGGCTATAGAAACTTATGGAGAAGTGAAACTCGAATCCTCTAATTGATCATACGGCAATTAGAATTCTAGAATCACAGAAAGAAGGAATCTCAGACGTGAATGGAAATATTTACATAATATTTAAACTAGGCTTTGATGGCAGTATCGCTCACGCCCAATACAAACAGAAATTTGTGGAAAAGTCATCTCAGCAAGACAGCGAAATCTGTAATGCAGAAACGGACACAACAACGACAGAACGTTATTTGGCAAGATCAGGAAATGCCAAGTACTCAAGGAGAAGAAGCAAACTGTTGCCGGCAGAGAAGAAAAGATTCAGGCAGAGTTTAAAGCCAAACTTGGATTACTCGTTGATTAATAGCGTGCAGGAGAAAGTGGCACTAAGTGACACTAAGAAACTACAAGAATCTTCGAAGAAGAGAAGAATGCACTTGAAAGTGCAAGACTGTTTCTGACTATGCTTGGTTTTCTTCGCCTTACTTTCTAGTGGGCAACTTTCGGAAAAAACGCAAAAGATCGTAGGAACTATCGTTTATGGCATACTAGAAAGTCTTCTAGAATCAATACTAACCAGGATATTTTAATTAGACTTCTTCTTCCATCAGATTTCTTTAATAACGTCCTTACGAATAAGTTAGAACAAACCACTTTTAAAACATCAACCTGGGGATGACAGCGAATCACATGACAACAGTGATGCTGATGATTATCAAGCTGAGGACAACGACGATGATCGTGACAAAGACGATGATGGACATGATTAACGTCTTTATACGATTCTGAATTTTGGTCATAGAATTCAAATACTATAGTGCAACGCCGACACGTCGCCGCCGCCGCCGACTCCTGTCTCCTCTTTTTTTAAATTTTCTGTCTGTCTATTGAATTTTCTTAAAAGCCAATAATATGTCAAATCCTTCTTTAGTCGAGATTGTACGTAATCAAAATTTATGCTCTTCATTATTGCAAATATTTTCTAGTTCTAGACGTCGAATTTTACATTCTATCAAAACAATTACATAAATTCATACAATATTTATCCCGTTTCCCATACCACCAGTAAAAATAACTCTAAATATTTAATGCCCTTTTCCATTGATATCCCAGTGAAAACGTTCGGTTAATTTCGGTTATTAAAAATCACTCAATTAACGCAAACATTACGGAGGGATTCGAAAATTACAAGTAATCCATTAATAAACAATTTGAGTTGTAATTTGTAATACTTTTTTTCCGTTTCGAATCGGCCAGGCCGGCTACTAAATATAAAAATCGATGAATTAGTTAAAACGTTTATTGTATACAGCCACCGCCGCCCATTTTTATTGAAAAATGAGGGTAATAATTTAGTAGATAAACGTGGAATTTTACACTTTGGAATGCTTGATGATATATTGAAGTAATTATGTGACGTTTTGCAGATTTTCGGAGCTTGCTGAAATTCTTTTAATTTGTTTCAATCTTAATAGTTAGTAAAACACTGATAATTTATTCAGCTGTGATACTGATGGCAACTTCCAACTAAAACTCTATTTGTGGCAAAGATTTTAAGGTTCCGCGTTCTTAATTTGACGCTTACTTACTGTACTGGAAGTCGATCAAACTCTTTTCGAGCTGTGATTTTGTATGAGTACAAAAAAGGCATGACGTATAATCAGAGTTTTGAAACCCCAAGAACTGCTTTTAGTGACCATGCCCTATCTAATGGTTTTGTAAATTTAAGTGGAGGGAAAATTCTCTAAATGGCAAACCGCAACTTGGAAGACCAGCAGAAGCTGCTTGTGAAAAAAATAACGACAGGCGAGAAGCGAAATGTAACTCATCCAGAAATTCAACAAGACAGACATTGAATCGACAGTTTTAAACGCTTGTTTGCGTCAAAATTTAAAGATCGGAAAACTCGCAGACTGTTTTGTTGGATGAAGAGCAGAAACAGCACGATTTTGCGACGCAATTTGATAGAATTTCGAAAATGCGTCTTCGTCAATTATATTGTTGTTTCATGATTCAGTTTTCAGAATTTTGCACTACGCACCTATTCGTTGAGTTTTTCATCAAACTAGCAATGTCCAACTTTACATTATGATGGGTGAACACAGCCTTGCCAATGTGTGAGAAAATCTCCAGAATGAATTGTTTCCTTCTGAGGAATTTTTTGTAATCAGTTTCAAACTGAAATCAACGTGTTTTATTGTTGGGTTAGTTTATGTCCACTCCACTTGTCAGCTAGCAGCTGTTTCGGACGGTCATACTTGTAAACGTATCAAGTGTATGCCACGTCTGCTATCTCGACTGTTTTATAATTTGATAAACTTAGCATGAGACTGTAGAAAATCTTTCTAGATCCGCCACTGCCTGCAAGAAGCGACTTCATTTTCCTTTTAAAATTCAATTCAAAAGAAATCTCCATTAACAGTAAGGCACGAGTCCCATTGTTTAACCAATCTATAAATACCCTGCTGATAAAATACCTCTGCGTCCAAATTGAACTGCCTCTCTATTAGTGACCGTTTTAATGGACCAAACACATAAAAATCACACGGTGACAAGGCGGATGTTCTAAGTCTTCACATTTCATACGCCCAAACAGATCTTGAACTGTATCGGCCACATGGGGTCGAACATTATCATGCAGAAGAATGACGCCACTTGTGAGCTTTCTGGGACGTTTATTCTTGATGCTGACACGCAAGAGTTTTAAGGTATCTGAATATCGCTCAGGTTCCTTAAAATCCCAGTGCAGCACACCCTCGTAATCAGCTGCCAAAAACTGAATAGCACGCAGATTATTTTTGAACGAATTTTCGATCATGGATGTCATTTTGTAACTCAGTAACAATGTTTAGAGAAGAGCCAAATGCAAATATTTTTGACAAATGCGTCGTTAGTACTTAAACAAACAAAAACTCAAATGAATTCCGTTGCCATGGGGAAGAAGTCACCGATACCCTGATCAAACGTGTTTCCATTGAACAATTCTCTTAACCTTCCGACTACCACGCGGAGTATAAACGTAGCTCGCCATGATTTCTTTTGCTACAACCTTTTTGTCAGCTTCAATTGAAGAATTTCATTTTATTACATTGATAACAATACTGCAATGAATATAATTTCCACATTACTCTCATGTTTGAGCCTTTCTAGCACTTTTTATATTAAAAAAACCAGATGAGGGCAGAGCCCTGCACGGACCAAAATTTCCAGAACCAGCATGGTCTGGCCCGACTGGAAGTAAAATTGACGCGACCCAAAAAAAAAACCGCGGTCCAAAAAGCCCGAACGGTCCACCAGGCTCGAGAAGCCCGCGAGGCTCAGACTTCAGAGTACTTTTTATCTTAAATAAAACTTTCTAGGATTAGCCCGGTTCGGCCCGACCGGAAGTGAAATTGACGCGACCTAAAAAAAGCCGTAACTTCCCGTTCAGTCCGTCAGGCCCAAGAGCGTAGGAGAGGCTCAAGTGGCCTAAACACCCGAACGACCCCAGAGGACCAAGAGGGCCGACACGACCAAACGAGCGCGATAGATTTTTAAACTGAAGCCCGACCAAGAAATCCGACCCGTATAGGCTTCTACCGTACAGTACGAAACGCTTCCGTTTCGGTTCAGCGTGAAAACAATGCTTGCATGGGTCAGTGCAAAAGCAACTACCCAAAAAGCCCGATAAACCTGACAGGTCCGACAAGCCCAAACGAACTGACAAACCCGACAGGGCCGAATGGCTCGATAAGCCCATCAGGGCCGAAAAACGCGACGAAGCCCAAACAGTCCAAAAGGCTCAGGAACCCTATTGACTCGAACCCGAACAAAAACATCCGAACGACCCGACAGGCCGCGCAAAAGCCCAACCAACAAACACGGTCCGTGCAGGCTTCTGCGATACAATACGAAATTCCTCCACTTCGGTTCAGTATAAAACTAATACTCGCCTCAGTCCGTGCAAAAATAACACCCGTCTGACTCATAAAAGAAAAAAAAGTTTTCGATCCGATGCAGTACGAAAATCCTCCTCTTCGCTTCAGTATGAAAACAGTGCTTGTCCGGGCCAACACGAGAATAACGCATGTCCAAGTCAGTATATCAATCCAGTCCAAGTTAGTACGAAAAAGATCTCGGTCCGGTTTGTTACAGATCAGTGCAGGTAAGTCTGCCAGGGCTGAAATGCGCGACAGGCCCAAATGGGCCGAGAGGCTCGGGCAGCCCGATCGACTCGACATACATCCATATAACCAGATGGGGTACACTGTCCTCATTTGTCAATCAATGTATGCAAGATGTGGTTCCAAACTTGACAATGAGAAATTGTTAAATTTCAACAGAATCAACAACTGGAAGGTGTTACCTATGATCTAGAACTAAAGACAGAGACTCAAGACACTTTTGCGTAAAATATAACCGATTTGTATATGGTAAATAGTCAATAAAACAAATAATTTGAGTATTTTTCGACAAATAAAGTGTTTTATGTTCGACTGCATAATAACAACATGATTATAACATTAATTAGCGTCCATAATGTATCGCTTTATGAACTACAATTCCATAATGATAAAGTAAAACGGACGCCTATCAATGTCACCATAGCAATAGAAAAGTCTTTTCAGTCACAAGACACTAGATATTTAAACAACAATAACTGACATCCATTATTTTAAGTGATTTATAATTTTACTTGTTTATTGCAGATTGCTACTTGTCCATAAGGTCCTACTTATGTACTAGTAATATGAATAGCTATTCTAGTACCTGCTTTAGATTGTCTAATGTAAATTGACAAAACCGATTTGATTTAAAAACTATTTTCCATCAAAATAAAAGGCAGGCCTACTTATTTAATTACTACATATTGTTTTAACACGGCAACACTTTTATATCATCAAGAAAAACTATAACACAGTTCTACTACCCTATATATCGATGGGCTAGCGCACACAGATGTTAACTGATTTTTTTGACAAAATGAGTTAAATACATTAGCTAATGAAGAAAACGAAAGAGTTGCTTATACACAAAGGTGTTGATTCTGACCCCTATGATTCTTCAGGGAGTTCTTACCACCCGCCAGAAGAAATTAGAGAATCTGAAGGCGAACAAAAAGAGACAGAAAAGATCAACTGCGAAAGAGTTACGGCTTGGTGGTGAAAAATACATTAGTCGTTCTGGAAAGGAAATTCCAGAAAAAAGCCCTCTGAAAGTGGATTTCCTAAAGTGCAGGTTAAATGTCAAGAATATTTTTCTGAAAACCAAAGAAAACAATTATTACAGCTTAGCAGATTATACGAGACAAAAACCACTGTTAAGTTCTTTAATACAAATAGTGGCCGTGTCTAGAAGTACACAAAGTCCTGTAACAAAAAACCGAAAAGACTCGAGGATTGCATTATTTAACAGACAAAGACATCGAGTCTACCTCAAGTTGTTTTCCGCCACTTTTGCTGTATCTCGTAAAGTAATGGAGAAGTGTGTTGAAGGAATGACAGACACGGAAATTTTTGTAAGCTATGATAAGAGGAAGAATCGCAAACCCCACAATGCGACATCCGATGTAGACAGGCAGCAAGTCAAGGATCATATCAATTCCTTTGATAGTCACATTCAACTAAAAACTATCTATGTAGATGCAGATTTAAATATCTCCACCAAGTACCGATTATATCAAGACTTTTGCGCTTCTAAAAAACCAGCCCTTGCCTTGTTAAAACGATTAGTGTTCGGTGTGTAACGCATTCAAAGAGGCCAAGGAGAAAGATTGTTTAAGAGAAGGCTATGAAAAGCATAAAAGGAGAGAAAAACAGTCGGTGGATATGAAAGAAGAAGACAAAAAGATGGCTGGGAAAAACATTTAGAGCCATAACGTTCGATCTTCAAGTGTCATTTGCTGGCGATTCTCAGATTATTACAAGAGCCATCTAAATGTTTACAATTTTACAATTTATGATGGATCTACCCAAGATAGTTATTACTACGTCTGGGACGAGATTCATGGTAGCAACGGTGGTTCTGAGATTGGGTCGAGCACATAAAAAAATTGCAACACTCGGGAATGGTGTCTATGAATATCAGCTGCAAGAATAAAACCTAAACCCTATAAAGTTACTCATTTAAAGCACTCGGGCGTTTTCGATTTACAGAATCGATGACGTTATGTCAAACAGTACTTTAAATTGTGTTGGAGACAAGGTTGAATGGCTAAAAATCAAGTGGTTGCGTTTTTAGAAGGTAAAACCATTCACAATTTAATATAAATACGATCTATCATCAGGAACTTTTTTGGAGATTGATATCACACAAACCAGAAGAAGATTCTGTCGCAAAAAGAACAGCTTACATCTAAATATCCTGCTCGCATTCCGATTTCTGATAAAAAGAAGAAAGACCTTGTTTATTGACTCAATAAAAAGAATATTCGCAAAGATTACACTGAGTTCATTACTAGTCTTCCATCAACATCAGATTCAACTCAGTTAGCAGTTCGCAACGAAGCAGACTTATCTGCAATGAAAATATTTTTAAAGACATTTTTGTGTTTTTTGATTGAGAATATTTTAGGTTTTCACCTTTTTAAAACTAGTGATGTCTTAAAAGCCAAATTGACTCTGTAATTATGGTGAACGAAAGACAGGTTTTCAATAAAGAATCAAGGGTAAAAGCAGATCTCTCAATTGCATTATAAAAGTTGTTAAAAATGTAGATATTTAGATTCTTCCTAGAGATGAACCTGGATTTGATAATAGTAAGCAAGGTAAGATCAAAAGCTGACCACAATCTACTTCATAAAAATCTGAGTCTGAATCAGTCCATATAGGGATGTCGAAAGGGAAAAGAAAGACACTACACAAAAACGAGTTTTACTATACATAATTTCAGGTTAACTTTAAAACTGTTAGAAAACCTCTTGCAGAGAATATTTTAGTAAGTACCGTGTACCCGCTTAACAACACGTGAACTGTGCTGCAATTGACGGGAAGAGAGTTATGTCTTTTGGTGAATCCAAATTTTGTTTCTACAGTTTTGACAGACGATTAAGAGTTTGTAGTGTAACATAATTGTTTTGTGAAGCTTCTCTTCCCTAACCAGTGATGGATACATTACAGATTTCTAAAGCAACATGTTGCACTGTTTGTCCATTGGACAAATAGAAGACAAGACAAGGCCCCATACGTTCTACAATCAAGTTTACTTGATGATCTGGATTTGGTCAAAAAAGCTTAATTTTTTTTATAATTTTTGACTATGAGTACATTTTGGAGTCAGTATTCAGTCGAATAACAACATTCTCTTTGCCTTTTTGTCAATTTTTGTTTTCTGCCCAGTTTAGCCAAAAACTTCATAAATTCCGTTATCAAGTGCTTCTTTTTCTTCTATGGTATCCACCTCTATCTCGATCTTTCTCTGTTTATCTTCGAATTTTCTTCTGTACTATCTCAAAACGTCAAACACTTTTTGAAACAGCTAGTCCACAGAAGTCACTTACAGTAACAGATTCTTCTTCATTTTGTAGTTTACTATATATAATCCGGCGATCAGCTTTTGTGCTCATTTAGATCCTCCATTGCACTGATTGTAACAGTTTAAAAGCAACAAATTCTATAGTGTAGCAACCAACAGAAAGAGTTTCACGGCATTAGTTTGTTAAATAAGGGTAAATATAATATGAGAACATGACTAAGTAAAAACAACTGAAAACATAAATCCTTTTATTTAAGATCTAGTTGGAAACAAAGGCTTTGCATAAAATTTAGTAAGTTCTTGGTATAACAATGTGCCGAAATCAAAACCAAAATCGCACAAGTGAATCTGAACACGCAATCTTGCAAAGCATTGTTACTTAAAAATAGCAAATTTCCACTTACATATTGTATTATGTTTTACAGTCAAGTCAAATAAAAGCTTTTCACTTAATATTTCAAATTGCAATTAGCATAAAGTCGATTAAAGCAACCTATAGTAGTGTGAGGTGTTTACACAATCAACACAATAGATGTGACAAAAAGAGTACATGTAATATGAAATTGACTAACTGTGTCAATTTACAGGAAAGATCAAAACGGAAATTTGTATATTGTTTATCAAACAATTGATGGTTTTTCCAAATTTAAATTTAATAAAATCAACTGTGGGAGTTCTAAACAAAGTTGAAGTAAATTTCAATGAAGTTATAACTTGCTTTTTATTGATATTGATAGCTTTTTCGAAACCACGAGGGATGTGCGCAATTTTTATTATTTTCAATACAATGAAGAAATTTGAAATTTAAAGCATCGATTGCAGAAAGTCTTGTAATATGATTCCATTCTTATACTTAATCAATAGTCAAATTGCGAAAAGAGTCGTAGATAGAAAAAAAACACGAAAGTGAACATTCTAAAGCTCTTCTTAAATTTAAATATCAGCACAATAGACTCTGAACACCAGTAGGTACCAAAACCATCACAATATTGTACTTTAACCAAAGACGATTCTGATTCTTAATCTATAGAATCAACTGACAAAGATCCCTTCTAAATATGGATGGTTCTGGGATTTCAACCGCGCCGCATTTAATATCGCAAGCTTAATCAACTTGTGATAGACAGAGATTTCGCAAATTATCTGTTTCTTTCTTACCTTCCTCTAGAAATTCAATTGTATGGTATAAACGGATAGGTACTCACCTGAAATAAAACAAAACAAAATTAGTAATTATTAGTAATTTTATGAAATAATGCGTATTCAAAATATAAAAACATTTAGAAGTAAGTAATCAAGAGAATAATTCCAAAAATAATATATTCCTTTCAATGAACTCAATTAAAACATCAGCACATGATATGTTTGCACAATTTTTTATTGTGTTTTGTATTTTAATAAATAATAATGTATACAGAAGATTCAGAAATTAAAATGATCACTTATTAATAACAAAACTTAAATGTTATTCCCATTTTTCCAATAAACTAGCATTATCATAAAATCTGTAATTTCGAGCAAGTTCTATTTTATTTTAAAGCTTGCTAAAACCAATTAATTTTAAAATTTCTCGCAAAATATATAAAACATAACCTCACTAAACTATTTCGTTAATTATTACAGAATAACGTATCATTCTTCTGATTTATTAAAACCAAAGTTTTTTTATCCCGATAAAACAGAAAAGAACTATCACGCATATTCCCTTAACCTCTCACACGTTTTATTTGGAACTATTCTAAAGGATCAATTTGTTTATTTCCCACAGTCTATGATTTTTCTTAACATTTATGAATTCTGCAATGTTTCAAAGTCTTATTGGCAATATATTATGAAATAAATATTGTAAATGTATACCCGCGACAGCTGCTAGCTCAATTGTTTAAGACGAGGATTACAAACCAAAAGATATCGAGTTTGAACCCGGGCAGACGCATATAAACAAAAACATACGGCAGGCAATACTCATTTCATCTAGATATCTAAAGTGGGCCCATGCAAAGATATTTGTCCAAAAAAAATAGAAAAGAACAGAATGAAACGGATTTATATTGCAATCTTCGGCAATTTGCTATAGCAATTATATAGCTTGTATTTAATTTAAAAAGAAAAGTGTTTCACATCGATTACCACCGAATAGAAGCTTGTACAGGTCTGGTTTTTCTAGTCGGACGTTTGCGCGGCCCGACCCAAAGTTCGGGTCGGGTCAATCGAGCCCCGAACCTCTTGAGCTGTTTGGGCCTGTTTGGGTTTGTGGCACTTTTCGGCCCTTTCGGGCTTATTAGGCTATTTGGCCCTGTCGGGTTTGTCAGGCCGATCGGGCTTGTCGGACCTGCCGAGCTTATCAGTTTTGGGAAGTTATTCTTGCAGTGATCCGTAGCAAACTGGACCGAGATCTTTTTCGTACTGACTCGGACTATTGGGCTATTTTCGCACCGAAGGATTGTTGTACTGACTTGAACAGGCATTATTTTCCTGCTGATCCGCACAAGCATTGTTTTCATGCTGAACCGAAGCGGAGGAGTTTCATACTGTATCGTAGAAGCATGCACGGGTCGAGTTTCTTGGTCGGGCCTTTGCGCGGCCTGGTCCAAAGCTCGAGTTTAGGTCGTGCCGGTCTTCAGTTTAGAAATATATGGAGCATACTAGTGTGCCTTGATATTGTTTTATTAAATGTCATTTTTTTTTTAATGGGTAGAGTGTAGATACACTTGTCAAAGAAAGAGACAAAAACATACGTTAGCTCTCTACTCGCACGGCGAGTATAAAGGGTAGAATAAGAATTTACAGTTAAAATTTTTCTTCTTTCCTTTACACTCATAGTGCAAGCAGAGAGCTAACGTATATTTTTGTCTCTCTTGTTTGACAAGTGTGTCCACACTCTCCCAATAGAAAAATGACATTTAATAAAACAATATCAAGGCTCACTAGAGCATACCAGAGCTGTCGGGTCGTTCGGTCTTGTCGGGCGTCAGGTGTTTTCGGCCGCTTGAGCTTCACCTGGGCTCTTAGATCTGGCTGGCCGATCAAGAAGTTACCGCGTCAATTTTACTTGTAATCGGGCCAGGCCGGACTGGTCTTAAAAATTTTGGTCCATGCAGTGCTTTACCCCATCTGGTTTTTTGAAATTTAAAAATTTAGTTTCTGAATTCGTACATTCTGTTGGTCTGTTGCCATGTTTCCGTAACTTTACAGGACATCTAGACAACTTAGGATTTTCTCTTGATTACAGATACACAATCGGTGTTTTCTTTTATTTTAAATTTCTTCATGATCATGCTTGCATTTTCACTATAAAAAGTACTAGACAGTCTGAGCCTTCTGGGCTTCTCGGGTCTGCCGAAGAGTTTGGCCTTTTCGGTCCGATCAGGAAATTGCCGGTTCTTTTTTGGTCTGAGTCAAGTTTACTTCCAGTCCGAACCGAGACGAGCTGAGCATCGCATCTATGATGTGCTGGCCGTTGCTTAATTGTTTAATGGTGATTAGTGCCGAGTGCCATATCCAGAAATGTGAGTTGCAGATGCACAAGGTGTTTTGTAAGAGAATTTTTTTGGATAAAAGACACTGCAACCCACTGATGCTCTAACCATTGCAAATCAGAAGTATATAGACGAAGTATTTTCGAAAATTTGTTAAAATAAGAATTCATCCATATTGCACGTTAGTTATATCCTTCATCTGTAAAACTACAAAGTTATGCGTTTCAATAAATAAAACATCAGGCGTTTATAAGCGCATGAGATTTGTTAAAGTTTAAATTTAAAACCCTTGAAGTGGAACAAGGATAGGAAATACAGAGAGAGTAACGTTACTTGTCCTAAATAATCTTTTGACGTAAATGATGAATTGTATAAGTATCGTGAAATCTTAACGAGGATGAGGAGAATTATAAGAAAACCAAAATAAATGAAGAAAGAAAATCTTGTAGAGCAAAAATTAAAATTTAGAAAACCCGAAACAAAGCGATTTTATCCGAAGAATGAGGCCAAAGTCGGCGCTAATCGAGTCTTGTGACAAAAGCGCATGTCGACAAGCTTTCGTCGATTTAAACTGAACATGAGGTGCACGTTATGAAGCTACGAAGAGCGCTGGGATGTTATATTGGAATAAAAATAAAGTTTTCCCAAATAATTAAAAATTTTAATGCGCTAATGGCGCTTTATCTATAATTGAAGAGATGACTTCAGATCTTTAGATATTTTAGAACGAGAGATGACAGTTTTTGGCAGGGAATTGTCCATTAAAAATCAACCAAAACCAAAAGTAAAAATAATCTTTCAGGCATTAGTCAACGTTTTTAAATTAAGTGACTTTAATTTAAGCACACTAAGATTCCAAGAAACTTTTAATCTTTTGAGCAATTTTGTACACGGCTTTTTTGGCCAAACACGAAGCCAAAACTACCAGCCACCAAAAATGGCCCGGTCTATAAAGAAACCTGACCTGTATTCATACATAAGTCTTTCGAGATGTTTAGTCGACTCTACCATTTCCAAAGAAGGTTAATGAAGGGCGACGCTCGATTCACATGTTTTATACGTAACTCCTTTAAGAAGTTAATGGAGCGCGAAGCCCGACACGTCGTTTATGCATAGTTTCGTCAAGAACGATAATGGAAGACAGCTCACCGCAGTAGCCTCCAGGCAGTCCAGATCGATGCTTGCAAGGGTGACGATCTATCCTGCGACCTCCCTACTTAGGCTAGCTCGGTTAAGACGGTTAGAAAAATGAAAGACGGAAAAGTATGTGAGATACTCTGAAAGAATCAAGAAAATTGCTATTTTGTTCCTTTATACATTCACCTAATCCAGTTTAATTCCAAAATGTTTCTTCCTCTTTTGTTCTTCAATTCAACAGAGGGCCTCAATTGATATCAATTCGAGTTTTTCAGATTGATATCAAGTAAGTACAGTGTGTTACTCTCATAATATTCAATTATGGAAAATTAAATTTCCTGACTGTTACAGGTTTTCCAGGCCATCTCGGGAAAGAAATCCATAGATTGAGTTTCAATGTAACCCCTGGCTAAGTCAGTTTTCATGTTCATCGTTAAATGAGAGCAGTAAGACTTTCTGTCTCTGTTATTAGCAATGTCCATTCTGAAATTGCAATTTGAAGCGCGGGAATCTAAGATCTATTGCGGGTCTATGTGTTATGTAGATTTGCTTTAATTAGAATGATCCCTAGATTCGCCTGGTTTGGACTTGAAAACCAACAAATATTGTTTTTATCAGAACGTTGCCCGACTCTCTAAACACAAAAACTCAACACTTGTTTCAACAATATTATCTATCAGTATTATTTGTACTTTTGATGTTAATAACTCAAAAACTCTAAAATGATAAATTCAGTACAGAGGAGGAGAAAAAATGAAATAAAAAAGAAACTGGAAAAAAAAGACAAAAAAAAGAGGTAAAGGATGGAAAAGGAATTTGATACTTCTTGGTCCTGACATTTTTTCTAAAACATATCCTTGACTCTTTTAGTATTTTCAGGATGCCGAGTATACTCTATGTAGAATACAATGAGAATAAAGCTCTTTCCAAATCATCATTTTGATTGATTGCAAAATTCGTGCCAATAATGTTGATTACCATCTGGGTCATTCACATACACCACTTTTCATTGCTAAAATGGTTTACTGTCATCATTTAGTAACTTAAGAGAAGATGAACATTGCTTGAGCAACCGGTTTCTAATTAAAGCTTAACCAATTTACATATCTATCATCGATTTCCAGACAATCTTTGAATGTCCGTTGAATTTGGTACATCTAGTGACATATCGAGGATAGTTCAGTTACTATAAGTGTATCGACCTTATAAAATGTGCGTTATATAGCTGTAGCGATATTTTAGGGTGAAGGTTTTCAAATTTAGACCTCTATTCACATAAAAATATTTGAATAAAATAGCAGTTCATTAAGGCTGAATGGGAAAACAACAAAGATCTTAGAAAATCCAAGTTTTTAAGTAACTTGAAAGACATCGGTTTAGTAATCTCCTGATTACATTTAAAAGATTTCATCTTGAACTTTTCATATAGGTATGCGACTCCTGACAGAATATTCTTAAAATTAAAACTAACCGAGATCTGAACTCGAGCAAGAAACGCTTCTATTCAACTGTCTTCAGTTATTTCGCTTACATGTATCGTTTAGTCTGTGATTTAATAGATCCAAGACCACCAATGCAACTTAATTCCAATTACATTTAAGATGTTAGTGTAACTAGGCTACAATCATTACGACCTAACTAAATTGACTAATACTCGACTAGCTTGATCAAAATATTTCTTGAAGAAAGACACACTTTAAAAGTCATAACAGCAATCAAAATTCAAAAACGGCTTCTTTTGTCACACGAACATTATTTAAATTGATACAACTCGGTAAAATTGTGACGGTTCCTTAACGATATTTCCAAGACGATTTAACAAGCGTAAGGAAACCCTCTTCGAACCATTAATACCCCCCCAAGGCAATAGAAAGAAATAAGAGGGAAAAAATAAAATCGAAATAAAACGCATCAAGTTTTGAATGGCAAAGTTAAACCTCTATTGTGCAGAGAGAGTCTTCGAAATGAAAAGTAACGTTGACAGCGCGAGTTAGGTATTTTGGATGTTTCTCTTTCCGGCCTCACCCCTTGTCGAGAGAGCAACACAACGAAAAAATCAATACTCAAGTCAGTTGATGCGTGTGGCTGCCAAAATGCGAGCTGCTGCTCCTGCTGCTGTAGTAGGAACCACGTCGAGGGGTCGTTTCTCGTTGCATTTTTAACTACTTCTAAAAAAAACAAACTGAAAAGGTTGGAACCTAAATTTGACGCTTCTGGAAAAAATAATTTAAGATGATCCATCTTGTTTTATTCATGTTTATTAATACTTAAGGTGTGTACGAAATTCCTTTATTGTTTATCAGGCTTATTAAATACTTAACACTCTTTTTTCCTTCCAGGAGACTTTCTTTAAGGTGGTTACCTTCGCGAGTTTTTCCTTAATTAAAATTGCAGCAAAAATGTCTTGTCTAAAGTACCTTAAATGCTATAACTATAGTAATTACATAAACCAAGATAGCTTATTACTTTTTTCCTCCAAAACTTAAATGGGGTTGTTTTATTTTGGCTTAGCCCGTGCCGAGCGGCAGGTGACTGGTGGCGTGTGTCTTCCAGCGAACGCTGCCTGCTGATGAATGTGTGGCCACCTCGCAGCTGCTCTAGCTTGAGTTATAATACTTCTTGATTCCGGTTAAATGTGCTGCAATTAAATTGGCGTCCATCTCGCTCCCTTTCCTTCGCCGTATGGCCGGATGAAAAAAGAAGGACTTATCTAATGTAGGGGTGGCGTGACCTTGAACCGCGGGCCCTTGTTAGGCGAGAGCCGTAGAGGGGCGAAAGAGGGCATCTATATCGTTCGAGTTAGGGGCGATTTGACAACCGGATTCTGAATTTCGGCAGTTATATGGTTCCAGGAATTCCACCCCTGGTTGTATGGCTTCGTTATGTGTTATAGTTTTGCTTCGCTAACTTTTCGGTTTTCTCTCGATTTAAATAATAATGATAGTAATAGAGAAGAGAGAAAAAAAAGTAATGTTCGGTTTTAGTTTGGGAGTTTCGTTTTTACTGATTTACGACCGCCAGTTTTTTAACAATTGCAACGATAATGATGGCAATGATGAGGGATAACCAAGATAGGATAACAAAAAAATTTTGTATTTTATATGCACCCAAGTAGAATTAAATTCATTATTTTAATTTTTATTGCGGAGGGGAAAAATTGACTTTGAGGAATAATTTATTAGTTTAGGCTATAAGAAGTCTGAGAAGCTCTACTTCCATGGCCTACTTATACAAACAAGTTTTACTTATTTCTATATGCGAGTAAAATATTTAAATTAAAAATTCCTTTGGGTTACCGATGAATCTGAATAACAGAACGAAATTGCAGGCCTGGCTGCGTATTTTTGATTTCGTATAATCGGCTAGCGATTAATCTTCTACCTGCTAGCAAAAATCACGTTTCCTAAAACTTTTAAAAATCGCATTTTTGTTGAAATGACTCGGCAAAAATGCCCTTTTAAAATTAACTCAGGTTTTTAGCTCTGCATTCTTTTGAATACAATAAGGTTGTTTTTATGTTCACATTTTTCTAGCATTTTAATCTTGTCAAAGTAGAATTCCTGTTAAGCTTGCGTTCAAAAAGTATTTGCGTGAACGTCGTGAAGTGTTCTAAGCAAATAACGAAATAAATAATTTAAGTGGAGTGCCATCATCCTAATAGTTAATTCCCCAAAATGTAACAAGCAAAAACTCAAAGGGGATAATTATTTTCTATTTATGGTAACTGTAATTAAATCCATTTTTGAAGAGAAACCAGAAACAAAGATTAAAGCTTCAATTGATCGTTGTCTGAAAAGTGCTAACTACGAAACACTACTCGAATTCTACTCAAGTTAGCTCAGTTTGATGTACTGTTCAATACTGAAATATTTAGTGCAGAAACCTAAAATTCAGTCAGAATGAATGTTAGCGGATTGGGTCTCAACAGCCTGGATTCCCATTTCTGGAAGAGGCATTTTGCTAGACAGAATTAATGTTTATCGCTATTTAATTTATTTTTAAATGATTTAGCAAAGCTCCTCGTGAATTACGTTACTAGTTGGTTAATTTGTATTTAAATATTTTGTAAAAGATTCATGTAGCCTAGACAAAATAAGAAGATATACATTCTGGAAAAACCAACGATAAATATAAAATAGTAGAATTTTAAGAAAGATGTCTGGCATTCTAAGCTTGTTACGTCTCATTTAGAAACGAACTATAATTCCCATAAAACGAGCAACTCGTCAGATTCAGGTACAAAAGATTGCGCAGTTCTCCTCCTTGAAGATCATCACAACTAGAACTTTTTTTAGTTTGCATCGCTACTACACCCAAAGGAAAAGTAGTCGAGTTTTACTATTTCGTGCCTTCACTTACTATTTTATTGATAAATCGAGTAAAATGAGACTTTGGCAGGCGTTATTGGATACCGGCTCGCAATCTTACTTTATAACCAAATAATATATTACTGTAAAATACAGCATCTTAGCAGATAATAACTATGAACATCAATAGAGCAAGATTTGTATCAAACGTCCCTGCTAATCTTGATCTCATTCTTCTTACTACTCTTGTTATCTTTTAATATCTATCTCGTGATTTATTCTTGTTCTCGATTCTGTTTGATTCCAGTATCCCACTCTTATTATCTTCCTTTCATTTATTCTTAGCATTTCTTCATTCTTTGGTATCACAATCCTTGTTTATCATGTTATACAGGTTCTATGATATTTTCCTACATTAAGGAGTCTGTTTTGCACATAATATTTCTGTTGATTATTATTGGAGTGATTTTGAAGACGATAACAGTTCGTATCAAGCAAGAAACATGCACCAGCATGTTTAACTAAATCTAAATACAAGCTAATAGCTCTAGACAACTATATGCAAATACAAAACATCTTTACAAGTAAAAAGCAACATTACCGCTCCTTGCAAGTAAAAAATGAAATATTTGAAACAATAATTATAAATTTATATTCACAAGTTTTAAATATGTGCAGTATAACATTAAAAACATTGAAAAAGGGCCACAATGGGTCCGAAATGTCTGTTTAAATATATAAATAGTAATTACAAGTAGCTAATAGTTTTTTATGTTTATTGTTAGATACATCTATAGAAATAAAATTCCTTTATTAAAAAAATAAAAACAAAAAGAATTATCCAATGTCGATCGTTCCCGGTCACGCTATCTAGACTAAACAAAGTGAAAACTGCAAAGAGATATCGGAGCAACTCTGCTAGTTAACCTTTTTTAACTGATCACACAGTAGAATTCAATATAGAGAAAACCAACTAATCGCCAGCACAGGCAGATCATTAGCCAATGCGATGTTAACTTTAGAATCTAGCAATCTGATAGGTGCATTCTAAGTTGATATTAAATTTTCCTATTTCCTATGGTTGATGATGTTCTTAAACACAGATAAGAACACTTTAGCACAAAGCTCAACCAAATTTGCGCATGTGGTAAGGCAACTAACAAGTGAAATTAATTCTATAAAGCTCAAAGAGCTTTGCTTAACCTACTCTAAGAATGTTCATGGTGGTATGATGATGAAAACCGAAGTCCAATCCTGAGGCCTTGTATTGAAGCGAGAAACGCTACCTTTAATCCACGATAGCCTATACCCTTGGAAGCTTTAAGACGTTTTTTCATCTTAAACTTATGAAACGCCCTTCAGAAGACTCACTATGGTGTTGTTCAAAAACTGAAAAGTCCGACAGCTAGGCAGTTAGCATCTGGATCAAAAAGGGCGATGATTAACTCTACGACAGCTTACACTAAACAGATCTATGGTGGCATTGTAAGAAAGAGCAAATTTCGGTCCTGGCTTTAACCTACTATGACTCAGCTTTAGAAGATTTATTATGTTAATCGCGAGAACTATTTTTCACCTTAGGTTTACGAAATATCCTTCTTGATACCAATGTGATACCTAACCAGTGTTCCAAATCAATTTCCTGGCTTTTCTAGAATCTCCATTGATTTTTTTCTGGAAATTCCATATACCTATCTCTTCTAGTCTAATAATATTGTTTCACACGCAACGATCTCTCTCGCACGAAAATATCGTTGGTAAATTTGTGTAATCATCACAAGTCATATAACCACGTACGAATTGTTTAACTGCTGTCATGCCATCGTCAAAAAAAAACGTGATCCTTATCTTATTTGCTGCAGAAATGATATTGAGGTTATTTGATAGTTCAAATAAAAACAAATTTATACTTAAAGAAAGAAACACAATGCTGTTGCGATAACAGTGAACCACGTCGTCAAAAGGATCATCATCATCATCATCAAAGTTGTATGTGTTTCCACAGCTCCTTCCTAGGAACTTCTCCACACTGTCCTCTCCCGTGCTCTCCTCTTCATATTCACATATCCCCTCCTTTCTCTTTCAGCTCGTTCGTCATTATCAAACTTCTCCTTCCTGCAACAAAATCCAATAGTTCCCTCCGTTCCCCTACGCTTTCCAAAACTTCTTCATTCCTTATCCGGTCTGTCCATTTAATGCCTAATAGTCTTCTCCACAACCACATCTCAAAAGCAGCAATCCTTCCTTTGTCTTTCTTCAGGAGCATCCATGTCTCACTCCCGTACAGAAACATACTCCATACAAAACTTTTCGCAACCTTTTCCTTAGATCTAAAAAGATTTCACTTGTCATTACTCTCAATTTTTTCGAGAAAACTTTCTTTCCCTTTGCAATCCTTGTTTTTATCTCGTTCTCACTTCTCCAGCTCGTTGTTAGTTCTGCTCCCAAATATTTATATCAGAAGGATACAGAAAATCATAAAATCGTCAGATCCGGAAATCTACTGTCAGCTCTGGCAACGGTGGATTACAGCTTGCTTACTTACAAAATCTAGAACCGTTTGTTGGTTTATGTTTTAAGCAAATTTAAGTAAAGATTCAGGAACTCCACAACAAACGTGGGGAAATGTCCCTGGGGCTTTAAAACAAACATGCGGGTTCCTCCTCGAACTCTTAAACATGATATTATGGGTGGTCCTTGTGGGCGGCAATATTTTCCCAATTCCGTGACATTCCCACGGTTTTTCCTCTAATCAATTCTCTAACTGACTTTTACAGGTATTTCCTGTTTTTTAGGCGAGGCCAAACTCTATTAACTTTATGATAGCCTACCCTAAGATGATTTATGGTGGTGGTATGGTTACAAAGAGCAACGACCGAGCTTGGCTGTCATAAGCCGTTTGAACATGGTAGACTAACCTTAGAAGATTTATGACGTTGAATCGCGAAAAGTTATTTTTCATGAAATAAGCATTCCATCAGAATACTTATGGCGCTGCTGCCAAATGCAGTATTTTCAAAGAATGTAAATGTTGCGTTTTAATAAAAACGTTTATTTATATTTAATGATATTTATTTTTGCTTAGTTTATTACAATTTATTTCCAGTATTTATTTACACTAAATTATTTATTTACTTATGTACAGAATAATTTATTTATCACTAATTACATTTATTTCGTTCGTAACTACACGCGGTTATTTACTGCAGAACACTAACTAGCTCTACGTTTCCTCCTTCCTCTTGATGAGCCTAGAAGGTTCGCGCCTTCTCTCGCACATTCGACGGTCGGACTGTTCCATACTCCTCCGGTATATTCGACCGGCAACGCAGAGTCCGTTCGAGACTTCTCTAGTATATTCGAGGGATGGTTTGTTACATAAAGTCTAACCATTGGCAAGTAAGACCTGAAGAATCACATCACATCCTAATCTTAGTAGATTTATGATATTAAATAGTGAAAATGGCTTTTTCACCTTAAGCTTGTAAAATATCCCTTCGGCTGCCAAAGCAAGTATTTTTAGGGACCGCAAACGCCGATTGTTGGCCACCGCAGGTGGCCTACATCTAGACTGTAAAAAGAAACCTGACAGAAAAATGTTTCTCTGAGGAAATGGAACAGGTATAGAAGAGTGTACAGGCAGCCTGTCAACTCGAAAGTCAACTGCTGGACAATAGTAACTACAAATAGATTGTTTGATACTTCAATAATGAATTCCGACTTATGATAAGAAGATTTATAATAGACCTTAGCTGTCATGAGTGTCTCGAACTTTAAATTGCGATACGCCATTTTTCGCCATAACCACATGAAATATTCCTTGAAAAGATTTATGATGTTGCTGTCAAACGCTGTGTTTTCAGTGTTAGCCAAAGCAAGAAGTTTCATTCATTCATTAATGAATACCAAAGCTCGGCTTTGGTTGCCGTAAGTAGCTTTGAACTTTAAGTCATCTTTCAGTCCAACTTAAGAAGATTAATTGAATTGCACCACAAAGAACAATTTTTAAAAAGTACAGAAGTATTTATTGTCTTGACAAAACAGGCCTGAGATTTCCTCTAAGAAGATTCTAAAATGAAGCCGCAAGGGTGATGCGAATAGCTCCGTGGATGGCTGCACGAAATTACGTAGGTACATGAAGTAGTCAAGGGTTAGAAAAAGAAGTAACAGCGCATGGGCGTGATCTCTCTATAGGACAGCGAGGAAAAATTACTTATTTGGTTAAGACGTCTAATAATAACAAACAAAATTACAATATAAAGAAGGAAAGTTTTAGTAATCTGAATGTTCTGTAAATAAAGAAATAAGGGGCACTCTGTAACATTCGCTTTAAAAAAATATCAATCAATGTGAGTAAATGAATTTGGTAAAACGACATTTCTGATGTGTTCCAGGAAAGGTCGCCATGAAAGATTAAGTGATACAGATCGTTCCTCGAGGACTATTTACAAATGTGTGTAGAAGAGAAAGAGAGAGAGGAAAATCCACTAGAGGCTATACGAGATAAACAAATCACCTTAATAGAAAATCTAGTACTATTTAAAAGATTCTAATGTAGGCTAATTTATTGTCTTAAATGGCATTCTAACAATGTACAAAATTACAAAACTCCTAAAAATAAGATGCTCAGGCATATAATGATGATTATCTTTCAAAGTAAAAGAAAATAATTTCTAAGACTTTAGTAAAATACAGAAATGTTCTACGAGCAATCTGTGTAGAGAAGCCGTGAGAAAAGACTCTTTCGAGACTTGTTATTGAAGATCTAATCAAGAATTGACGCACTTTTACAAATGCAGGGGACTGTTCCTACTAACAGCTTCAAGAGACGCACAACTTGTGATTGAATTGGCGCTAGAAATTATTTGGTACTAGATAGCAAATATTAAAATCCTAGCTAGTGTAGAATCCCTTTTGGAATAGTAATGCTGTTGCATAATTGTCTAAAGTGTAGAAGAAAAACAGTGTTGACACAATATCGTACTAGTCATTGCTAATCTTGACTAACTCATACATTACATATGAACACGGAGTGATCAATATAATATTAGACAGAATAAGAATTGTATAAAATGAGAATTATGCTATAAACTACAATTTAAATTTTATAGGTATACAGAGTTCACGATGTTTCTGGGTCGTATATGGCTGTAGAAGAATGACAGTTTGAGTATTGTAAACCGGCCTGTTTATCTATTAACTCGTCTTGTAAAACCTTATTGACGCTTAATGTGCTTTAAGGTTATGATTTCATAACTGTTTAGGCTCACGCTTTGTCTTTTTTTTTTTGTAGCTTTGTAAATATAAGGAAAACTTGATTTGTTTTTAACAAAACAAAACTAATCGGTACTAATCGTTTATGCGAAATTTCTGATCGTGCAACAGCGACAATTTCCAAAAAAAAAAAAGAAAACACTTCCAACCTAACAAAATGAAAGCATGGCCTGTTACGACCCAGAAAAATGACAGTTCTCATTTAGTCTAAATGGAATAAAAATAGAGGAAGGAATATAATTTTGATATAAAATCCTTAAGTAGGCAACTTCAGACGTTTGATCACGGTTTAGCTTGCATCAAAAATCTAAATTTCAGAACTATTCATAGATAATTTTGAGTTACAGTTCCGATGAAAGAAGAAAACTAGAAAAAGGTTTATTCGAATATCCTGATGTTATATAAAATTGATAAACAAATAAAAAATAATATCACAACTATAAAACGCTAAAGACCGCCTCGATTAATTCAATTTAAAAGTTTGTTCTGCTCAAATTGGATTTCTTTTCTTTGCTGGTCCCCTTTGCAAAAGTTTCTTGTAACAACTAATTTGAAATTTTGGGTTCCTTAAAATATTGACTAATTTCCAATCATAATAAAATTCTTTCAGTGTACATAATCCATAATTCTGAAATATAGTACATGTCTCAAAAAATTGAAAATTTTTTCTTGTCGCGTAGATAACACAAACTTTACTTGGATTATAATGATTTTGATAATATTACATCTTTACTTTTAAAATTCACTGGTGAAAACAAGAATTCGATAAGTTTTGGTTTTTATGAGTAGCTATAGCCTAAATTTTGTTTCTTTCTGATTCTAGCAATCGTCCGTAAATTCGTTATTTCTACAAATAGAACAAAATAAAATATAAGAGCAAAAAGAATCCCAGTTTTAAGTTTTCTTTTTAGATTCTTCACTTACATTTTAACTACAGTTCTTATTTTTCCAGATACAAAGTAAATTTAAATTTTTTAAAATGGAAACTGTCCTTTACTTTTAAGCTTTTTGAATATTTATATAGTTTCGATTAAGTACCAGTTTGCAGCCCATTGTAGTTTCTATACTTCTCGGTTGTCTATAGAAAGTCTGTTTTTTGTGAAAACAAGAGCTAAACAAAAGAATAACAAATGAACAAGTTTTATTTGAAATATTCCTACTATAAAAAAAAGAAAAAAATTAAATTCTAGATGGCGCCATGAATATTTGTTGTACTTACAACTTTTATTATTATTATTTGATGTTTTTGATTGTTTTGTTTAATTTAAACTAAATTAAAACGATTACTATTAAATAAATTGCATTTTATACGAAGGAAACGCGATTCTTTTTAAACAAATATTCATTGCGCCCTCTAGATTTTTATTCTTCTTTCTTTTTATAGTAAGAATCGTTTGAAATAAAACTTGTTCAATTGTTGTTCTTTTGTTCTGTTCCTGTTTTCACAAAAAAATTCATGGCTTACTGTTTTTGAACTGACGAGTGTAGAAACTACAATACGTAAACGGTAAACAATCGGGACAATACAATAAACTATATAAAAACTAAAGTGTTAGCAATGCAATTATTTAATATCAATTTAAAATTCTAAATATTTTAGAAACGTAAATTAAAGGTACTTTGACGTTGGAATAGTACACGTTGAATTCCCACTTAAATTAGGTTAACGCCACTATTTGTAACACCTTCAGATTTTAAAGAGAAAAACGAGAAACTAACTGGGCTATAATAAAAATTCATGAATTTATATCTTTATGAGTTGTTTCTTGTCATTTACTATATTTCTAGTCAGACTTTAAAAATTAATTTCTCCATTAAACGAAACCTTCTCTAAAACTCATGTTTTTACCTTTAACTAATTTATAAAAAATAATTACCCATCTCTAGACTGCAGCCTGTATTTTAGAATTTGTTACGAAATCATAAATTTCATTTTTTTCGTTTAGTTTTAAAATCGCAAAATAAAAGATCCCTTAGAGAGATATTTCAAACTTTACCCACCGAATAACGTACTATTATAATCTCACTGTAATTTTTAAAACTAAAAAACGCAAAACAAACACCGGAAAATACAGTAGAGGAATTAAAGATAAGCTGAATTAAAAACCAACTGATGGTGTTATTTTTACATCTTTTATTTTAAAAAAAGCGGATTTAAACAGGACGATATGCAAAACGAGAATGTAACCTTTTTAATGCCTACGTATCTCGGTTGTGCTTATAATGTGCATGGGAACAAAATTTACTAATTCTCTTTTCACATAAGAATTCACCTTTAGGCTTTTAATTTTAAATAAGACAAGCCTCCTTCCCCGCTAACGGAACGTCCGGTTTACAAGAGTATTACTTGTCAAGTCTCGGAATAGTTTCACACAATAATTTTGTTTTTTGCCAACTCCTTTCTCTTTATTGTTCACTATAAGGCGTCTCGTGTTAAAACATAAACGGCGTATTATAACTGTTTTGAACGCATCTAAAACCAGGAATTTCTAGAATTTCCGTATAATAACCATCGAGCAAACGAAAACATCCTGCCCTTCCCCTTTCCGCCTTCTTCGGCGTTGCCTCTCAAGATTTGGTTTTCTTTCAGAAACTCTCTTTACACAGAGTGCCAGAGCAGAAAACCACGCCGAATTGTGCAGGCATGAAGAAAATCAACGTGTCACGATGTGATTCAGTGAAGTCGGTAACCGGTACACGTGTCGGCGTTTGTGCGTAGAGAAGAACGGACGGGGGTAAAAGGGGGGAAACACGCATGCCGGCTCTGGAATGCAGTCCGTGTCATACACCTCTCTTTTCTCTCTCAGGGTCGCCACTATATCCGAGATCCAAATGATTGGGAGATTTAATCAATATCGAAATGGATACAGCCGAGCTCGGTTTAGTGGTAGAATAATTTTAACTTCTATTTTTCCAAGTCTTCCAATCATATTTTTTGAATATTATTATCAACATCACCGTGTTTCCTTGAAATAATACCAATGGGAAAGGAGTCAGGAACTCGTGACCATAATTTTGGATGAAGCAACAGGGACTTCCTCAATGAATATTAATAACTAATTTACACAGCGCGGCGTAGTTATATACAAGAAGAGACTTAATTTTAATGAAAGTTACGCCCCTTTTGGTAAAAATATGTTTCTCTTTCTTTTGATCGTTTTTAAATATAAATTTAGTGGGGCAACAATTTTAAGGTTGATCCCTATATTTCGGGTTTCATCATTTAATTTTCAGATTCTAAACATCAGAAATCTAATTACCTCTCTTCTTGGTAGTTTTTGAAGGTAACGTTTGAAACTCATTTAGAGTGTTTTAATTAAAGATTTCTATTAATTTTTCTTTTCAGCTTGATTTCTTTGTGAAAGAACAGAACTCCTGATCGATCGACTATAAAAACAAGACATCCGTCTCCCTAGTAAGTAGCTCGTCTTATTATTATTATTATTATTATTATTATTATTATTTCCTCTAATTCATTTATATGACAAAGAATAATTATGATGTTTTTTAGCTTCCGTAAATAAAAATACAGTGAGTGAAGATTTAATGACAAGGAGTTGTGCAATTTTGATGATGAAGTCACAAATCATTAGCGGCCAACCTCTATTTTGTATCGGCGTTCTAGAGGCTGTAAGGATCAATATCCTAAAGTGCATCGTTTCTAAGCTGTACAGGGTACCAAAGCCTGATTCAAAATCTCTTGTTTTGTCTATATTGCGAGAACGTGTGATATTGAGATAAAATCTTGTACATGGTTGTTACTATGAAGCGTGTACTAATCGCCCATGGGGGCCGAGAGAGGGATAAGAAAAACAGATATACTACGCAAAGAAATAAATATCTTACATCACTAGAAAAGTAGATAATTCTGTTAATCTTCGAGTCTACACTCAGTTTAGTAAAGAAAGTTTTTTGTAGTTTTCTCGTAACATGCATCGATTTTGAGTAAAACAGAAGTTTGTGTCGTCTGAGGGTGTTCGAACTGTCTGTACGGTTATTGCAGTGAAACGTCCATTGTATCGTGGGAACGTTGCACTTTAGGATATACACAAGTTCATTTAAACCTTCTTCCTTGAATATGCCTTCAAAGTCCATTCATATGATACAGATTAATTCGGATTTCTTAACTTCCTGTTAATGCGTAACTATCGAACAAATGCTGTGGTATTGGAATAAGGAATAAAATAGCTTTTACTACAGAAAATAATCTAATACTTTAATGCCTGGTTAATATGAAATCCTCGACTCGGGCACTAAACGTATATCTTACGCCCCTGATACACATAAATGTCTATTTATTTATACAGGGAAAGATTCATCATTACACAAAATATGCAGTTGTGTGCGGACCACTGCATTCAGGGGCCCACCTAGAGCCCCCAAAACGAGCATCCAATTTCCAGTTTTTATTTAAATCTGTTGACAAGAAAATACGAAGTCTTTCGGCTGTCGTCTCTAGGGACTTTTGTAAGTAAGCAACGGGAAATCTGTTTAAATTTCCCAGCATTCGACAGCTGAAGTAGACACTTTAGCAGAGCCGGCCTCGGAAGTTAAGTCAGTGAGGCGATTGCCTAAGGAGCACAGATATGGGGCGTAAAAATCATATAAAGGGCGATTCAATTTTGGCTTCCATATGGTACAGATAAATATTTTTAAAACATCAAGTTATCTGTGAATGTCAAACTGAGATTTGTAACCTAGAAACGTAAACAATACTGGTCGTGGCAGAATACACGACAGAACAACGCGTTAAAACTATCCAAGCCTATTATGAAAATGGAAAATCGAGAAAAAGTACATTCCGTGCTCTACGTGAATATTTCGTTGTTCAAAATCGACCTTCTGAGCGCACAATTTGGAATTTGGCCAAGAAATGCGAGCGAACTGGGTCCGTCACTAACGCGAAAACACCTCAACATACTCGTAGAGGTCGCTCTGAGCAGAATATTGCCAACGTTCGTGAAAATGTAACTGCAGAACCAAGAACATCGATCGCAGCAACTGGGCCCAATTTTGACGAAAGATTTACACTTACATTCTTACAAACTTCAAATAACACAAGAACTGAAGCCTAGAGATCATCTACAGAGTCGTGTGTTCGCCGGATGGATGCGTGAACAAGGAGACAAAAGATCCTCTTCAGTGATAAAGCGCATTTTCATCTCGGCGGCTACGTAAATAAGCAGAATTGCCGTATTTGGGGATTGGGAAATCCAAGGGAGACTTTCGAGAAGAAAATGCATCCTCAAAAAGTGATTGTATGGTGTGCCTTGTACTCTGGCGGCATAATTGGTCCGTATTTTTTTTAAGACAATGAGGAAAATGCTGTTACAGTCAATTCAGTTCGTTATCGGAGCATAATTACAGATTTTTTTATGGGATCAGTTGGAAGGTATGAATATCGCAGATCTTAGATTCCAACAAGACGGTGCTACCAGTCATACAGCAGCAGCAACAATAGCATTATTATGCAAAAAATTTCCAGGCCGCATTATTTCAAAAAAATGGTGACATAGGTTGGCCGCCAAGATCATGTGATATCACTCCTTTGGACTTGTTTCTTTGGGGTCATTTGAAGAGTAGACTCTACAGGAGGCAACGAACACCACTGCAGAGCTGAAACAAGAAATCCGATGCGAAATAACCGACATTGAGCCTGCGTTATGCCATGATGTTATCGATAATTTTGACAAACGGATTACATTATGTTTTAGGAGCGGAGGCGGACATTTGAATGATGTTATCTTTCATGTGCAATCGACCTAAAATACTGAACACAAAAATACCTATCTTATTACATGTTTCAGTGTTTTCTTTAAGCCAAAATTGAATGACCCTATCTACTACGTCAATTCAGAAGCTACCGATACTATTTCATCCACCATTCGGCAGGGGCAGGGTCTCATGTTAAAAACGGACTTTATTAGTCAACCTGGATGCCCGGGTTTACTGATTCGAAGTAAACCGAGATCTCTTTCGTACTGAACCCCACCGAAAGATTGTCTAGTACTGACAGGCGTTGTTTTCGTACCCGGACAAGCATTACAAAACCGAAGAGAATTCTCGCACTGCACGGAATCAAAAACTTTTTCAGTCAGACAGAGTGAGCGGTATTTTCGTACAGGGGCAGGCATTAGTCTTATACTGAACTGAAGGAGAGCATCGTACTGTATCGTAGAAATCTGCAGGGACTGGGTTTCTTAGACGGGCCTTTGTGCAGCCTGGCCCAAAGTTCGAGTTTAGGTCGGGCTAGGCCTCTGTTTAAAAGTCTATCGGGCCTCGGCACAATTGGACCTGTCGGCACAAGTCGGGTTATTCGATCTTATCAGCCTTGCAGAGTCTCTCCAGCCTGTCGGACCTCCCGATCCTATCGGCTCGTTTGAGCTTCTCGTGTCGTTCGAGCGTCTTAATCCTGGTGAGCGGTTCGGGTTTTTCTGGCCAATCAAGAAATTGCCGTGATGTTTATTCCCAGTCGGGCCTGGAAATTTCGGCCCGTGCAGGGCTCTAGAGTGTACCATAATTCTAGTCGATCACACAGAAGCTAGCGTCAAGAGTAAGACTTTATGTAACAAATAACTTTTGATCTTTGGATGTCTATTGTCTTAAGAATTACATGAGATTCTAAAATGACCATGCTACTATTGAAACTAGAGCTGCCGCAGCTTCACTTTGGAGTAAAAACAGGTAATTAACCATTTCAAGAGAATTAAGTACGAAAACGTATCAAATATTATTAATTAAAATAATTGAATACAAACACTGGTCCAGCTGCACCCTCTAGTAGGCCACCTGCGGTTGCTCAAGGTCGGGCCTCTATTAATCTTCTTCATGAAGCTAATATCGAGAGCTGGTCCAGATGTGCCCTCCCACACTTGTCTCACATGGGGCAAGAAAGCATAGAATTTAGATTCTGAAGCCAGGCCTGAACACTTAAAAGGTACTACTGTTGTTTGTGTCCAGGAGCAGTTATAAACTTCCTGGATGGTTGGCAGGAACCTTCAGTGATGATTCATTTGTTACCGGCATAGCCTGTTTAATAGTTGTCGAAGAGCAAGCAGACGATTAGTGACAGCTGGCAGCTCGTAAGCGTGATTACTGTTCCTGGACATAATTATGGCAGAATTTCTTAAAGAAGATTTTTGTACTGTAAACAAGATGCGGTGCGTTTAATGCCAGTTTTAGTTTTGTTTTGTTGGCCACGTTATTTTATAACCTACTCCATAGAATCCTCGATAGTAATGGCCACTAGTTGTTAGGTTAATACGGCACTGATCATCTTTTAAAAAATGACAGAAACAGTGAACACGAGCAATCCCAAAAAGGGCAGCAAAATTTTCGAGTTCAGTTATTGCAACACCGTCAAGCTAGACAAAGCTACTAATATAGCATAAATAAGCAACGCGCATCGGGGAATGCGTACTAATTAACACGTGCAGATTACATAAAGAAAGAAGAAGATAAAAACCAAGTAGGTATGCAATGGATATAAAAAGGCATATAAAAAGGAAAACCTTTAGGAGATGATAAAGAGAAGTTTGATGGATTAAAACGTTGTGCAGAAATACTGAATAAATGGAAGGAAGATGACGAAGAACACAATACAAGGAAGTTCGAAGATTGAAGAAAGGAACAACATACAAAATGAAAACGCTAAAACTCCAAAACCAGATCCAAGTCCCTATCTCTTTGGTAACAACCAATCAGATACGATAATGTTACTGTGGATTCAACATACTTTATAGTTCTTTCAGTCTTTTAAAAATTGTAAGAAAAATTAGAGAAGAATAACCAAAGGAATGACATCGTCCAAACTCACAGAGCACAGGATTCTCATGTACGGTAACGAATTGACACCTTTAGGGGTATAAAACTTATAACGATTGATTCAGGAAATTTTAGTCCAGAGGAGCACATGAACTGGTAAACGTATGTCTTAGATTAACATAACTTAGAAATGTAAAAATGTCAACTTGAGAACCTGGATGTCTTTAAGAAAATCTACAAAGTCATCAGGATTTTCGATCTAATCTTCCACGGTTTCCATAGCAAACAAGAGAGGCCCACAACAGAGCCTTCGCCTCGGACCTCATATTTGAAACGGAATACACTTATTGAAGTTGGGTCTACCGACTTCCTGTTTTCCTAGACTTTCGATCTTACTAGTAGGTAGGTTGTGTAAGAATCCCAACTGACAATTTTGAATGATGCAACTTTTCATTAGCAGATTTTTAAGAAATCTAACAGCACGGTAATTATTAATTGGAATTGTGAACAAGGAAACTGTCCAGCGGAAAGTCTTATTATTGTGTTGGGGCCTGGAACTGGGAATTCCACTAGTTTCATGGTGGATCCACCCATCCTTTCAACTGTTTAAATAATAAATGGCGCATACATATGTTCTCTTGGTGCTTTTAAAACAGAAAATCAAGGTAACCACAGCTTATGGTGATGTGTTGGAATAGGGTAGAGTACATGAACACGTCTTCGATGAAATTTTTGCAACAGCGCCAAAATATAATGTTTGGGATCAATCTACGGCTTGAATCACGCATTAGTTAAGATGGAATTTGAATGATGATGATAAATTATTATAATTACATCAGTAATGTCCGAAAATATGGAAAATCTGTACAAACCCACATTCATCTTGCTCCTATCCAAACCCATTCTTCAAATCAGATTGTTCTTGTTGATATTTTTAAGGTGAAGTTCAACTTAAATAATTTCGTTGTAGAATGCACAAGGAAAATGATTTATAGAACCGGAAACGACATTTAACGTATGAATTCATACGAAATTTTAGGAGTTAACTTAACAAAAATTTTAGTTTTCAAATCTTACTGTTACTCCTCATCCTTTCAGATAAAAAAAATTCTACAAATTTTGTAAACAAACCCCACAAATATTAAATTTCAAACTGATTCCTTGGATACATTTAAAAATCCGGCATTATAACCTTTAATTTATACTCCAGTAAACAAGAATTATAAGAAAGATCCATGGTTCTTATAGAAAATCATTGACGCGATAAAACCAAGCTCTGTGAAGAAGGTCGGAGATCATCTTGCAGCCACGATTTGTGACCCTTGATTTAGGAATTTAAACTATTTCTTTCAAAAGAGGAAACAAAATTTAAAAAAAAACTAAACGAGTAGATTTTTTAGGGAAAATCAAGAATATTATAAAAAGCGCTAAATGCAATTTCACTTTTTTCATTATTAATAATATCACGCTGGATCAGTTCTACTTCCCGCCACAAAAACAACGTGGAGTAATTTCCCACGCTCTATACCAAAATAGAAAAACTAAACTCATTACAAGAGGCATCCTATAAAACACCCATTTTAAGCAAAAAATTTCAAACAATTCCGTTTTTGCTTAAAAGTGTACAACAAAACTTTTAATAATTTTTAATAATGCACTAAGAATGATCACCGCCATTTTATTTTTGAAAAACGAAAGGTCTAAACAAAACAAAACTTAGTTCCCTCCAGGTTCACTAGAGTGCACAACTTCACAGATTAACGCTTTAAGGATTTAGGAAATCTACTTTGAATACAGTTCAGTGAGTTCATGAAAATGGTAGAATTGCTCTAAAACTTTGCCGTGTGGGATTGGTTGATATAGGAAAAGGGGAAAAGAGAAAGAGACAAAAAGAGACGGAGAGGCTATTTCCAGGGTTATAGTACAACTTTTGATATCGTTTATCTGAAAATAACACTCTTCATTCACTAAAATCAAAACAGACATTTCAACTCTTTTTTTATACTTTCTTATAAAAATTCTCATCTTTATAAAAATTAAAATTTATCGAATCCTTTAAAAGTGAACAAAAAATCAAATAACGACCATCACCGATGGTACACTCGAGAGCAAATACAATTTATCAGCCAAGATAACCGGCGGACATGCTTGTAAGTAACGAAGTTAAACGAATTAATTATTCATTCATTCACTTAATTATCAAAACCAAGGTCCGAGAAATATTTGGCGGTGAGTCATAGTTATTCTCCATTCTCATTCCTATAAAGTCAGATTTATAAGAGTGATCTAAAAATGAACGGACAACAATCTTTTTTTCTTCATCCTCTTTTAAATAATATTATAATGCGTGTGCGCGCGCTATATGTAGTTGCCGGTTGCTAAGCTTTTCAAGCTGATTTCTTGTGGTTAGCGAATCCCCTCCCTCCCATTTTGTTTTTTCTATTTCAACTTTTTATATCTCATTGCCTTCACATCCTTTAGTTAGCCGGTATAATTACCCTATGTAAGGAAAAAAATATTTTAGAAGATTAGTGTGACCTTTCTTTGCTTTCGTGTTGTTGCGAAATTTTTTGCAATCTTTTCAATAAGTGTATACTGTAATAAATAAATGTAAACCGAATAACTTTTGTGCAAGATAATAGGTTCTAACATATTTCATTTTTAGAATTTCCGGATGAATATTAATTAGAAAAGTTGGCATTCTTTAAATATGGCGCCATCTATATACGCTAAATGAGCAAATTGGCCTTCAGAGGAACTTTGAAGTTTCAAACTAGAGAAATGAGTAATTTGATGCTTGTAAGAGCAGCTACTATAGCATTACTGGCGAATTATTCACTAATTAATCCTCGTTCCCTAGAAACAGGTGCAGCAGAGTAGAAGATGAGACTCGGATATATAAAAACTTCCTTTTGTTCTTTTGAAATTACTAACTGCAGGGCCCGCCTTAGAATTCAGTTCGGATTTTTACCAAGCAATATTGACTATGCATACCAAAATTGTTTTCAGGGATAAGTTAACGTAATTTAATTCAGTCTAAAGATAAATTCATTGATTACTAAAGTTTAAAGCATAAAATGAAATAAAGTCGATTTTCTGGAGCTGTAAATTTGTTCCTCGCTAATATTCATATCTTAACGGTAGAGACAAGCTTTCCTGCATGGTTTGACTTCTGACTTTCTGTACTTGATGAACTCAATTTGTTTTGTTTGGTTATTCATTCTAATGTTACGTCAGCATCTGTCTCTTGCTTTTCTAGGCTATGTAATTATGGAATTTTGTCATACTATTACCTACTGTTAAGTCACACATTTCCTTTTATTACTTATCATCAGATCAATATTGCTACGCAAGGTTATGATAACTTAAATATTCACGGCGTTACAATTAACTAACAACAAGATTAAAATTCTAATGTTAAAATATAGCATGCTGTACGACTCGACAGAGTCAAATAAAGCAAGCCCCATCCCAAAGATAGGAAATCTAGCCCCTTACAATGAACTTCATCCCACCAAACAGATACGTAACACATCTGTCGAGAAGATTCCATTGAATACATTGACTACACGCATATAAATTAGGGGGATTTGTAAATTTTCTCAACGTAAAGATCTCTACTAGAGTTAACAGGACCCAAAAGTGATCCTTGCGGAACTCCGGAACTAATGATGGCAGTATCATGACAGTAGCGATATCACTATAATTAAGTCATTGATCCAAATACTATCAAAAGCTTTGGTTATCACAATGATGAACATTTTCTTTCCGAAGCCGTCTTCCAATTTGTTGGGTTAAATAAGTGGTGTATAATTTTTCCCAATAGTTTGCCCAAGGTACATAGCAAACTAATCGGGCGATAGTACTCATTGCTTTTTGACCTAGAAGATTTAAAGAGAAAGTAACTGTCAGTAAGAAAAGTTTCTCTGGGTTAAAGAATGGAACTGATTCAACAAACTTGTCCGATTCTAAGAGCTAAACCAATCTGGAAAGGTCAAATAATGTGAAGTTTTGAGCAAGACCAACTCAAAGCTGGTCTCTTCAATACAGAAACTATTAAAAAGGTATTGAATAGGTTTCCTTCATTCTTCAAAAACAAACAACAAAATTACTTCAAGAGAAATTCTAGGCCTTGCTCTTAATATTAAAGTTCTCAACCTAGCCCTATGATAAAATCTTCACTTGTATTCATAGCTCAATGCATACAACATTGAAAATGAATACAGAAAAGTATTTTAAGCTGATTTTATGGATAAATCAAGTCGATGATGATTTTATTCATGTGAGGCGTAAAAGTTGTGTAGTCAAGAATCTACAATAGTACTCATAATAATTGAAAATACCCAAAAATGCAATTTTTTGTAATTTCCAAAAAAATCTGAAAACACTACCCTTAGATACAGAGAACTTATAATCTTGCCTCAAATTGAGACTTCAAAATAAAAAAGAGAAATTTAATTTCCTGAAAATTATGGCAATCTTAATACCTTCAATGTGGCCATCATTCTACCAATTTCTGAATTCTGCGTCCATGGGACTGTACATCAATTGAAACTTGATTTTTAGAAAGAACTTGACAGAATTTTTGTTTAATTGTCATTGTTATTCTTCTTGATGAATAGACAAAAATCGTGATAGTTTCTCAATTAAGACAAAGCTGATTTTGGAAAATATTCGCGTTACTAATTTACATTTCACACCTCTATCAGAAACAGTTGAAGCTTGTTATGTATTCTTCACTCTCTAGAATTCTCAGATGGCTCCAAGTTGCTTCAAAAGATTCATATTCAATTATTTTGGAAGAAAGGTTCATCTTTGTCTAACTGAAAGAAGCTACCTCGTTTTCAATAGCATTTTTTGAACAACATACTGTTGTACATACAAATGATGAGAATCTTTATACCGACAAGGGTATCTAAAATCTAAGCGTAGCCCTTAGGGCGAGTTGTAACCAATTAAATTCAAACCTTGATCGATTTCAACTGTATAAAAACAATTGCTACAGTCATTGCTTAGAGGACTCCAATTGCAGCTTTGCTTGTGACTTCAGTATAACTAACGGTTCTTCATTCTTGCGATACTGCCAAGTGGCGGACTCGTAGCGTAGATCCCTGCACGGGCCGGAATTTCCAGACCCGACCCGGAGACAAACTGTCCAAAAGGCCCGACAGAAAAGCTCGAAGGGCCGAGAAGTTCGAAAAACCAAAAAGAGAAATCCAACAGGCTAGAAAGATCCAAACGGCCCGATAGACCCAAAGGGTCGAAAAGTTGAAAAATCTCGTGAGGTCCGATAGGCCAGAGAGATCTAAACGGCCCGATAGACCCGAAGGGCCGAGAAGTCGAAAAATCCCGAGAAGTGCAAGAAGCCAGACAGATCCAAACGCCCAATAGACCCGAAGGGCCAAGAAGTTGAAGAATCTCGAAAGGTCCGATAGGCTAGAGAGATCCAAACGGCCCGATAGACCCGAAGGGCCGAGAAGTCAAAAAATCTCGAGAAATCCGACAGGCCAGACAGATCCAAGCGCCAGATAGACCCGAAGGGCCAAGAAGTAGAAAGATCTCAAGAGGTTCGATAGACTAGAGAGATCCAAACGGCCCGATAGACCCGAAGGGCCAAGAAGTGGAAAAATCTCGAGAGGTCCGATAGGCTAGAGAGACACAAACGGCCAAATAGACCCGAAGGGCCGAGACGTTGAAAAAACCAGAAAGACCCGACAGGCCCGAGAGTTACAAAGAGCCCAAAAGACCCGAGAAGCCCGGAGGGCCGAAAAGTCTAAAAGGATCGACAGGCCCAAATGACCAGAGGTCCAACAGGCCCGAAAACCTCGATAAATTTTGAAACGGAGGCTCGGCGCCACCTGAACCCGAGCTGTGTAAAGGCCCGACGATAAAACTCGGCTTGTGCAGGCCTTTATAGTGGCGGTATATCAAAGTAAAACAGTTGTAACTCACAAACCTCTGGAAGGGATTTTAGTTGACTTTCAGTGAGCGTTTAGTTGGTATGTACCTGTTTGTATTAAATTATAACGGAAAGAACAACTGATCTGATCCTAACGAGCTCAAGCCAAGCCAATTGCAATGTAAACGACTTGCTTCTGAAAGCATAGGGGGTCATGTGATCGGGCACAAGTCAGTACGAGTAATCTGGACCAACCTTAAGGTTAGCTCTTGGCAAATAATCGTTTTGTAATCACAAAAATATAAATTGAACATTTAGGTTAGGTTAAGTTTCTTTCTAATGATGGAAAGCTTTAAAAGATTATTTTATCGACAGATACATACTAGACAGAAGGTTTCCTGAAAGAATATCAGGCGAAGTTCGAAACAGTAACAGATTCATTATGAAACTTCCAGTTTCAAGACTGGCTGAACTCGAATTGCACATAAAAAATATAAGTAATCCAATATGTTCAAAGATATCTCTTAAAGACAATTCACGATTGACACAGAACGATATTATCAGCAGTGTCGAACTGGAAGGCTAAGATATGAAGGGATTTCTCGGTGGACCCTTGCCTTACGTGGTGTCCTGAAGAGCAATGACACCGTAGAAGCTTCTGAATCTGAGTCCGCTTTTCCTTTTCCTTTTAATCGCAAGATCTACTTATTATATTTTTTTAGGTTGATGATGTGTTGATGCCGATTTTAAAAACTGTTTACAAACTTGATCAAGCTGATATTTTTGCTATAAGAAGGGTGTAAATTCTACTTTCATGTTGGGAAATTGTAAGACAAACACAATCTTGATGTTGATTTTAAAAGTAGTCCTTAGGTTCTAGGTGTACACTATCGAAAACTGTTTGTGTGCAGAGATATTAAGCTCTGATCACAAGCAACAGGAAAACCGCAGAGACCGAAATCTTCAATTTTGTTTCAGCTTTATCATTAGGTAGATTTATCGAAAGTCTTTATTACTGAGATAAGAGATCAGTATTGGACATCTTGATTACGAAAAAAATCAGCAGAAATTTGCAGCTTGAGATCTTGCTTGTGTTGATAAAACAAACCATTAAGGTCCTATTTGCAAGAGGACTTTTACAAGTTTGTAGTATAACCTTCAGGCCTTTAGAGGTATAAGGCCTTTAATTGCCCTAAAAATGCTTGCATGAAAAAATGAGAGTGGTATATAGAGACGACCACCACATTGATGCAACTCTCAAGGTATAATCCAGACTGCTTTCCTCTTCCATTCTATGCATTTTTACTTTTTACTATTTATACAGCTAGCACACTGACGATATCTTTGCATGCTTTTTGCGGCCTTTAAGGACCAAACCTATGTGATTAAAAGTTAAGATTTTACTTAACTTTAAACAAAAGAAAGCTTTCTCCATGCAATATTCTCCTCTAAAACTTCCCAGTCTGGACCAAATCGAATTTAAATTGAAACTCAACTCTTGTCTGTCCGCTTTCTTTACGTCTAGTCATCATATAAGTTCGGATTTTGGCCTTCATTCTTCTGAAAAAGTCTTTTATAATTGCATGCAAAGAATGTCAAGTTCTAACCGAAACTTAAACACTGATAGTCCAAATCCGAGAATCGTTGCTCTGGCATGAACTTTGAATCTGGTTTTGAGTCAGAGATCAGGAATGGTTTTAAGCGTAAATTATTGCCTATTATTTGTAGAACTCAAGCACAAATATTGAGAAAGGCAGATCTATAACAATGAACTGAACTGAAAAGTAGAAGTTTTAGAATCTGGCTAGTGAAAAATAATCTTCAGCCAACTTATACTTAGATGCTCAACAAGGGCAAATAAATAAAAAGTAAATGACTCAAAAGTAACAGAATTAACTCACGAGTTGGATTTAATACTTATATACGCGCCCTCGTACAACAAAATGGGTGTATATTTTTCGAATTCCATGTCCAATCTATCATTACTTTAAAATTCTATTATTAGACCGACATGTCCGATTGAAGGAAATCCCACATGCAATTTCTCAGCATCCAATACCGTGTTTCCTCTTAAGAATCTCGAAACGAATCTATAAATATAGTAATCTCTGAGTGGAGCAGACGTAACCAATACAGGACATTTACAACGTTTAAGACATTAACAGTTAGTAACATAATTCTTAGTGAAATATTAAAAAATTCTAAATTACTCACTGTAAAACTAAATACCCTAGTTAAATCTTCCCGAGACATTTTCTCCAGCAATTAGGAGTTTCCAACTTTTCTAATTATAAATCTCAGTCGGTTATACTTATTTTAGACCTGTACCAATTTCGTTTATGTTTCTTCTTTCTGATGAGCACGAATAATGTAATTATTAATCTTAGAAAAGAAAATTCTCGAGAAAATCGGAATATATTGATAGGGGAAGTTCAAGATAATCTTCTAAAAGTAGACCAGAACAGTTCCAACACTTAAAATTTCAAAAATTGATTATGACCTTATAATACAGGGCACCTCAAAATTCTAAATAATAGACACTCTAACCTAAAAATATGAGGCAGGCTCTCGATAATATCGTTGAAATTACAAGCGAAAGGTTCGAATTCTGTTAATTCTGCGACATCTACCGATTGATAAGGGTCCTTCAATTAAATAAAATGTCACCCCTCTGATAAAATGTTGGGAAACTCTCATTTATAATTACATTTACTTGTCAGACTTTTTATTTAAAAAAAATACATTGAAAAATCAATATTTTACTTTTAAACAGACAAGGCTGAGTGAAAGAAGAATAAAAATGAGATTTTTCAACCAATACCTATGCGATTAAGTAGTTCAAAATTGAAGAAAGCTGTAAAGATTAGAAATATGAGACTGAAGAAAACAAAACATGAACAAAACACCGCTCAAGAAGCCTCTGTAAATAAAATTTGAATTAAGTGCTACGAAAGCATCTAATCGATTTATCTTGAGGTCTTGAAAGCGCCAAATATCATTGAATAATGGCGGTTTATGCGATACATCGTCCGTAACGGTCTCCGATGGTTTTTAGTACCTTTAGAGCAAATCAGAAATGTATTGCCAAAAATTGAATTTGTAACCTGGAACTACAACATCTAACAGGCAGCATAAATATAACCTTAATAGATTTTATTAAGGTTTTTGTTCATATTTCCAACAGTAACATTATTTAAAGCCTGTAAATGGCCTGTCGGAAGAAACTTCTTTCTGAAATTGGTTTTACTTTTCCCAAGATCAACTTTACTAATTCTTAATTCAGGAATCGAAGTTCGAATCTGACGAATTAAAATCGTGCAGCCCAGTATAGTATGAGAAATCCATTCTGAGGACTGATTGTTAACTAGTTTCAAAGCAAAACATTTTGTAAATGAGGTACAAAGGAAGATTAGGTTAATCTAACAATGACAGCAGTCGATTAATCACAAATGCAAAGCAAGAGGCTTAAGCTCAAGCCCCGGCAAGGCCATCTCATTTAAAACAAGCTTGCAAAGCTGCCTTTTCGTCAAAATGGCGACCCAAAGTCTAGTTGGAATGGAAATTGAGGTTTTTCGTTTGTCTTGCAGAACTCATTGACGTGGTAGATGAAGGCATTTAATACACTTAATTCTGATTCAAATCATTTAAATTGCCTCTTCTTCGCCATTCTGTTCACTTATAAAGAGGCTCAATTAGTATTTAATCTTGTGCTGTGTAAAAGAAACCTTTCTTATCACAATTGCTTGGTTCAAGAAATCCTACAAAGACAAAATCGAAATTCGTTCGCTCAGCCATTTTAATTCAATAGTTAATTCACAAAATTAAGAAAGTAATCAATTAATTAAATAACAATAAAATTTGTTGTTTCGCCTCTGGTCTAGATTACAAACAAACTAACCAGATGCTGTTACATTCAGTTGTTCACTTAAATCAGAACATAGTGTCTCGATATCTTCGAACTTTCTTTCTTTCTGTTCGGATATGAGCGTGGAAGCGGAGTTAACGATATTTCAAATATCTAGCCATGTTGGAGGAGGAGTCATATTTGAAAGATTTATTGTTACTTGTTTAGGTTTCTGAAGTAAATATACACGCAGTTTCCGGAGGATTTTGATAGCAAAGGAAAGATGACAGACATAGCGCCTTTAATGCAAAACAAAAAGTTGTACTTTTTCTGTCAACGCCTACATTTCAACAAATTTCATATTTTCATGCTTTTGATATTAAGAATTCGAAACCACGATACAGTTTAAGCAATCTGGTCTACAGAAGTATTTTTCAACCTGGAAGTCGCGGACTTTTTTAAAAACGGTCGCTTGGCATCAAAAATCACTTTTCGTCCGATAAGTGTTAAGGTACGTAACAATCTCAGCAATCCAATAGCTTTCTAGCTTCTATTAAGCAGTACAAAGTGATACAAAATGGTAACCTATTTGCTTCGCATGCAATGATATTTGGTTATGGAAGATGAACCTTATAGGTTCTACGACTCCTCGTGTATAAGACTTAACTATTTATTTTAAACTTGCTTCTCTGAAGAGTTAGCATTTCTATTTCCCCCAATATTTTCAACGCTTCGAAACAGAAATAACATTGAGACTGATGATAATGTTACGATCTACTTCAAGATGATGCCTTTTCAAGCTCAAGATTGGGACCAATCAATTTCAAATTGAAACCAATGAATTTCAAATTGAGACTTTAATCAACTTGACACTGAATTCAGATTAGTCACAATTTGAAGTTGATTCAACTCAATTTGAGCTTACAAAGGGATAGATAGACTCGTACGTTCTTCCATTTGCAGATAAACGTGGTAGGAGTCAAAAGAGAGAATTAATCAGCAAGAACAAGCTTTTCTAAGCTTCTAAGCATGATTAGGAAACCATGCGGTGGTTCAGAGACACTGAAACCTAAGGTAACTATAGGTACGTCTCGGAAACGCTGTGAAAGGCAGACACAACAATCCGGATCTCTTGTTCACATCTTCAATATGTTTTAAAAAATCTTTTCTAAGCGTTCAGTTTTGTTAACATGTAGATAACAAAAATTAAATATTCCTAAATAAGAATAAACAAGAAGGACTAGGAGAAAGCTCGGTAAATCGTAGGACCGTAATGAACACAGCGGGTGCAATTTCATATCTCGAGGATGAAAATAGGATTCGCAGATTAAAAGGTGTTATAACTATATCAAAACAGGAAAGCGTCCGGTGGTTCAGAGAAACTGAAACCTAAGGTAACTAGGTATGACTCAGCAACACTGTGAAAGACAGACAATACAATCCAGATTCCTTGTTTACATCTTCAATGTATTTTTAAAAATCTAAAATTAAAGAAAATTAATAACCAAGACGTTTTGCCTTGTCAGCTGTGATAACAAACATTTCAAGTTTGAAACTTTAGTTAGGATCGTAAACTGCTTTAATGAAGTAACCCGTTTTGACAAAATCTTCATTTTCAACATGCATCTTTCGCCTTGCCCAAAAAAAAATCTTCTCGAATCTGTTTTAAGATTTCTTCCGAGTCATATTGTAAATTCTCAGATATGCAGTTGGGCCAATATCGAGCCCTATGTAGTGATAATGATCTACAAAGTATAATTAGACGCCCCAAAGCGAATGGAGATGTAAGAAGCTAATATTAATCTCTTAAGACAGCTAAAAAGTATTTTAAGGAACTAAAAACTACAGAAATTATATCTTGGGAGCTATTAACGGTAGATACCTTTCCCGGCTTTACCAGAAATTTAGAGTTTAAATCGTTTCATGTTTTCTTTTATTCGACTTTGAGATTTGGCCAAATTTGTTTGAACTTTCTGAAATTTATCACCAAGATACATATTTTCGTTGAATCGATATTTAGCTTGTCTAACGTTCAAGGAATTTCAGGACATAAGCAACTAACAGTGCCTTTACAATCCGTATTAGTATTCCGTTTTCCGAAGGTTAACCTTCCGACTACAAGTGGGGTACAAAAATGTAGCCTACCATGAGTTTTTTTTGCTAAAACCTTTTTATCAGCTGCAATTGAAGAATGGTATTTGGGGGATAGGATAAGTAGAGCCCTGCACAAGTCAAAATTTCCAGGACCAGCTGGAAGTAAATTGACGCGACCCAAAACAAACGTGGTAACTTCATGATCGGCCCGAAAAGCCGGAACAGCAGGCCTAAGAAGCCCGGGAGACTCAAACAGCCAAAAACATCTGAACAATCCTACAGGGTCGACAGGCCCGATAAGACCGAACGACCCGACAGGGCCGGTTTGAACCAGGCCGCGCAAAAGCACGACCAAGAAACCCGGTCCGTGCAGGCTTCTACGATACAGTACGAAATTTTTCAGCTTCGGTTTAGTATAAAACTAATGCTCGCCCCAGTCCGTCCAAAAATAACACCAGCCTGACTCAGAAAACAAGAAAGTTTTCAATTCGATGCAGTACGAAAATCCTTCCTTGCGGTTCAGTATGAAAACTGTCTGTCCAAGTCAGTAGAACAATCCTGCGAGAATAGCCCGTTCAAGTCAGTACAAAAAAGACCACGGTCCGGTTCGCTACGAATCAGTGCAGAAATAACGGTCCGAAAAGCACGACTGACCCGATAAGCTCGCGACAGGTCCGAATAGCCTGATAAGCCTTCCAGGGCTGAAACGAGCCGAAAGGCTCAGGCAGCTCGATTGACTCGAGCTAGGCCTGTCTAACCAGATGGGGTACACTGTCCTCATTTGTCAATCAATGCATGTAAGCTGAGGTTCTAAACTTGGCAATGCTAAATGATCTTCAGATTCCAATAGAACTATTAATTGGAAGTTGCTACCTATGCTCTAGAACTAAAGATAGAGACTCGAGACACTAAATTAAAACGGATAGCAATAGAAACAATCACAAAACACTAGATATTTAAACAACAATAATTGACTGATTTCTAATTTTACTTGGTTATTAGATTACAACTTCTCCATAAGGTCCTACTTTATGTACTTTTTATATAAATAGCTGTTATAATACCTGCTTTAGATTGTCTAATGTAAATTGACAAAAGCCCATTTTATTTAAAAATTATTTTCCATCAAAAAATGCCTGGAGTACGTTTGTACTCCACACGGTAGTCGGAAAGTCAATGGAAGGCGAAGCCCGTTCTTGGACCAACAAAGATTGAATAGTTGAATTGCGCAATCCGATCAATGTTAGTACTTAACTCTCTTAAAATGTTTTTGAAACAAAGGTGACGTCGATCGCTGGTAGCTGCAAGTGGTGACACCTCTTTCTACTCCAAGGAGATTAAAAGTAGAGGAGCGCTTTAGTTGGCATGCCTGCATAGCGAGAGTTTAGAATATCAATAGTAAAGACATATTCCTAGTTTTCTCGATCTACTCGTATTTGCTCATTTCACTAATTGTTTGCTTTTATCTTTCTGGGCTAGATAGTGATTGAAATTTGTTAAAATTAAGATAAGTCACTCGAAATAAATATCAATATCAGTAGTCAAATAGTACTGCCCCAAGAAACCATGACTGTTTTGAGCCGCCTTTTAGGCTAGAAAAGAACAATACTCGGCGAAGGAACAAGCACCGTTCTGTTAACCATAGTATTAACAGCGCAAACAATATAGGAATTATCAAAAAAACAGTTTTTGGTAGAGATTGAAAGACCTTTAACTAGTGGAATATTGGAAGGGTTGTTTTAGACGTAGACTTTCGGAAATTCTAAGTATGATTGATACTAAAGAAAATGCATGGGTAATATCTAAATTAAGGGAAATATTTACCAGTTGTTCTCTTACAAAATGTCTTCCAAAGGGCCAAAAGCCAATACTCACTGAATAATAATTAGTGGGAGATTTTAGAAGTTCTTATTGCATGCATACTTATGGTAGAGTCAGTATTTGACTTTGTTTTTGCAATTTAGATGATCTTGTGGAAGCTCGAACATGATGATCCGATAACCCAGCACGATGGAGTGATAATTGATAACAGGTAAGAAAACCTGACAAAATAAAACACGGTACTGCGTAATGTAATTGCTATAATTGTCACCGATTTCTCTCCACCATATCTATATCCTCACTAGCTTAAAGTCTGCAGCCGGCCCTGGTCAGAAGAAGTCGAATTTACTGACTGATCCAAACCAATAATCTAAACAAACCTGAAGCTTTAAAATTTGGATAAATCGACGCAATTTTGATCTAGAAATAACGAACAGCTCGATGAAAAAATTATTTGTGATTGAAACGATCGTAAAGCCTAAAAAGAGAGAAGAGCAAGCAAATATGGAAAAGTTCGCCCTGTATATGGCAAGATTATACTTGCAAATTCATTAATTTGTGGGGGCATCAATTAAAAAACGCTAGAGAGAAATTCTATCTAATAACAAGGCTCTTGTAAATTTTCGTTTAAATAAACTCCCGCTGGTAGTTACTCTAATTATTGTTGATTATTACATACACATGTAAAACAACAGTAACAGTTACTGGAAATCCAATTTCCTCTAATTAATTTATTTCTCAGTAACCCTCCTCTCGTTAGATGTGCAAAAAAAGAATTAACGTCCAATTAAAATGACCTTAATAAAATCCATTTTACACCAAACAAAAACTGTTCTTATTGTAGAAAGATGTATCAAGAACCCCCTTATCACCATTAAGCAATTTTATGCACGACAACAATCAATTATGTACTATCCTCTCCTAGTTAATTATTTCAAGAATGCTTCTTCCCACATTCTTCTTCTGGAACCACTTTTTTTTTCCTGTTGTGTAGTACGAAACTTCAACTTCTATATCATTAAAGGAACAAATTGAGAAGGAAGGGAATTATTTTTTTATGTGCGCTTTAAATTCCAACTGTTGCTGCTGGTAAAGTAAAACATGTTTATAACAACACATCTTCAAAAACTTGATGTGCCTAACGATTTGTGTCGTAATTAAAAAGTAAAAAATGATTACAATAAAGTTAATTAGAATTCTTTCAAGGTTCAGTTAGCAACAAAACAAGTTAATAACAACAAAAATTTTCCCGCTTCTAATCATCATAATAATGCTAGTAGTAATAATAATCCATAATTCCTTAATAAGAGAAGAAGAGGAATTCGAGACGTAAGTTGTTTACAACTGATACGATATGAATGAAATGATAATCGGGGGCGACTCGTTGGAGCATTTTTATCACAATTTATTTGCACAGTGATGAAACAACATACAAACACACACATAACGCACATGTACAATATTACTATACAGTTCTACACACATATAAAAGAAAAAGAAAATGAATGCTCTCTCTTACAACAAATATTAAATATCAAATATAACGAGAATTATGTCAAACGTAGTAGGGGAAGTATTTGGAACGAAATACCGGAAATTCTGCCCTAAATAAAATTAACTATTTTATAAACACTGTTTAATTTTCTTTTTTTTTGTATTTCGATATTCCATTGTGACAGAAAAAAATTGCAAATCTGACATAACCTTCATGCGAAATGTAGAAATAAATTGCTGGTAATGCCAGGGAGAAAAATTACACTGTCATTCTCTTAATTTGATTGAAAAAAAAAAATTAAAATAACCGACAAAAGAACTTAATATACAACTGTCCTTTTATATTAAAGAGTTTGTAATTTATACGTTTAAAAGTTGCCTAAGTTAAAACAAGTTTCAGAAAATGGAAACTGTTCTAACATAAAATTAATTAACAAAATGTATCTCTTGATAATTAATTAGTTATTCATGGAAACGGTTGATGCTTTACAAAGTACCATGCAAACAGTGATCAACATCAGAAAAACAGTAATGAAGATGCAAAGACTAGTAAACAAAACAATTTAAAGACGATTATACTGTTTGGAATAAAATAAAAATAAAAAAAGAAAGAAGCCACGCAAATAAAATATTTGTGTGGCACCTAAATATTTTTGCTATTAATTTTCATTGAAGTCCATACAATAATAATAATAATAATCATAATAATCATAATAATAATAATAATAATAATAACTCAATGCCTGATTTTAGAAGTTACCTATCTGCAAAGAGGTTAAACAAAGACGGAAATGAAAAAGAAAAAGTAGAATGTAAAGAGTAAGCATAAAAAGAATGGAAAAGATAGCTTCAGGGTTCCAATTTATCGAACAGACTTCCAATTTGTCCAGAAATACAAATAAAATGGCAATTACGAGGGTTCTTCAAAAAACCTGTGAGGGTGAAATTAAAACTGAAATACGAATTAAATTGAAAACTCATCTCTAGTCATCTTCAAGTCAATTTGAATGAGAGCAGACTTTTAGTACCAACAGGAATTTTAGATTATTTTTTACGGAAAAGTGGAACAAATAGTAATGCTAATAATGAAGCTTCTTCGTGACAAAAATATAACAGGATGAAGGCCATTCGTGCAAAGAGATGCAGCAAATTTTTGCAACTACTGTTTTGTAGTATTAGAAGCTCACTACTTTTGTTATTTCTTCTTCTTCTTATTTAGAATATTTAGTATGAAAACTACCGACAGTATTCCTTAATTCTGATATATAGCGTTCGCGACATTTCTGGGTCGTATATGGCTGTGGGAGAATGACAGTTTGAGTATTGTAAACCAGGCTGTTTATCTATTAACTCAGCTTGTAAAATCTTATTGACGCTTAATGTGCTTTAAGGTTATGATTTTATGACAGTTTAACCTCATGCTGTTGTCTTTTTTTTTGTAACTCTGTAAATATAAGGAAAACTTGATTTCTTTTTAACAAAACAAAACTAATCGGTACTAAACGTTTATGCAAAATCCTTGATCGTGCAACAGCGCTAAATGCAGCCGCAGGCACAATTTTCAAAAGAAAAATGATAACACTTCCAACCTAACAAAATGAAAGCATGGCCTGTTACGACCCAGAAACATCGTGAACAGAGCATACACAGAAATTTTGAATCTCTGGCGTATTAGACAGAGCAAACAATCGGCATGTTCTGGTTTGGTCCCTTTCACTGTTGTGTCAATTCTGGTTACGTTACAAACTAATATATTGTACTTGTATTTGAGTCTCAATACCCACGGTAAACCATTTTGAAAATTAAGACTGCACACTATACAATCTGGTCACCTACACTTTTTGACATAGACACGATAAAGAACTTGGAGAGGATAAAGAGATTTGGAAGATCCTAGTTGCCTAGAAAACAATTGTTTACAATTTGGTTATTACTACATGTCAGTTTGACAAATAATTAAAATGCCGTCAGAAGAAGAAGTTTTGAGAAAAAAAATTGTTTTGAAACACCTTTTAAATTTGATTTCAAAAAAGCTATACAATGTGTCCACATTTCGATGCTCGCTATTGGGATCTCAGAAATTGTAAGAGATACGAAGTCGGTTAAATTAGAAGAGATTTGGCTGTTTTGGAGATCAGTTTACTTATGCTTTTGTTCTTTCAAAAAGGTTCACGGCTTACTAGATATTTGCTAAAAACGAAATTCTTATTTTTTTTTTTAATAAAATGCATTTCCCACTTAGTTTGCCATGGCTTTAAACATATGAAAATCATTGATTCTTGTCAGATAAATTACATTTGTTATTGTAACAATTGCTAAAATAAAACAAAAGACGGTTTTAAGATACTTTACTGAACATTCACAGATAGCATCAAATAAGCAGCTAATGCCCCATAAAAGCGTATCTATTTTGTTTTAGCAATTTTTGCATAACAAATGAATTTCTTTGATAAAACTCCACGACTTTGTGTGTTAGATGTCATGGCACACTATGATGAAAAATGATTTTCACTTCATAACTCGGTAAAACAAAAGAATTGCTATGTCAAACCACGTATCACTGAAAAGCATTTAAGGCGTACAGTTCAGTAATATGGAAATCAAGTAGGTGTTCCATTAGAAAAAATTTGAATTTACGTTTCACCGCCGAAGTAAAACAAAAGATAATTGCGAAAATATTTTTTTGTATTTCGGAGTAAATTCTCTAAAACACCCTCTCTGTTGTTCTTTTCTGTCTTTGCTCGTTTCTGAGATATTTCACTTAAAAAAATAAGATAATTTCGTTTTTAGCAAATATCTAGTAAGCTGTGAATTTTTTTGAAAAAACAAAAGCATAAGTAAACTGACCTCCAAAATAGTCAAAACTTTTCTAATTTAACCGACTTCGTATCTCTTACAATTTCCGAGATCCCAATAGTGAGCATCGAAATGTGGACACACTGTATGTAGCTAAAGTCAATCGTTTCTGGTGTCCTAAAACGCTTTGAAGATAATCTGACAACTATAAGAAAATCTGACAACTGTAAGAAAACCTGCAAAAAGAAAAACTCGGAGACCAGTAAGTGTAAATAAAGATAAAAAGCTTGTAGAGATATTCAGAAGGAATCCAAGATTATCAGTACGTGGCGTTGCTAGAAAAATTAACACGTCAGCAGCCTACGTCCAGAAAGTTAAAACTAGAAGGTTTTAAAGGTGCAAAAACCTCTAAATCGTAAAGATAAACAAAATGAAACCGCCAAGACTAGAGCTCGCAAACTTTACGAACAAGTTTTAACGAAACGCAGATGCGTTGTGATGGACGACGAAACATATGTTGACTTTCAACAGTTACCTGGTCAGGGATTTTATACAGCATTAGACAAAACAAATGTTCCAGATAGGTTTAAGAAGAGAAAATTTCCAAAAAAGTTTTTAGTCTTGCGGTCGAAGAAATCAAAGATTCATTGCAAACAAGAAATTTATGTGAAGGAGTCTTGCAAAACGCCTTTTGCCATTTTTAAGAAGCCATACAATGTCTGCAGCATTCTGACCAGATCTAGCTTCTTGCCATTATGGAAAATCTGTCATGGAATGGCATGAAAATGATAATGTGGTAGTTGTACCAAAATCGATAAATCCACCTAATGGTGCCGAGCTTCGCCCAGTTGAGAAATATTGGACCCGAAAAAATGAAGCGAAAGAGATCGGTGATTTTAAAAGAAAGTGGCAGTTGGTAGCAAATTCAGTAACTGAAGATGCTATACAAGAAGAAGGTTCGAGAATTTAGTCGTTTAACTTTAAAAAAATTAAAACACTTAAATTATAGTTCATATGTTCACAATAAAAACTGAGTTTCGGTTTGACTTATTTTTTATTCTTTATATGATCATTTGAAAGTGGCCAGATTTTATCGTGTACAGTCTTTAAAAGTAAAACGGTGTCAACTCTTTCTACGCTTATTACACCCTAAAGTGTATGTCTATGACCTCGGAGTCAATAATACCAGCTGATGGAAAATCGAAATTTCTAGAGAGGCTAATAAGCTTTTCCGATGAAATCAAAGATTTTCAAGGTTTTACATTTGAGCTATGAACAGGTCTCAAGTAAAAGTATGTATACATGAATGCGTTGCATCAACTAGAAGAATAGCCGTTTCTGTCCCATCATCTGATTCTTGTTCACTGTTGAAATTCAGAATGAATGATGGGTTACAGCAAAATAACACTTATGGCATCTAACCATGCCCGAAAGCTACAAGATGACAAATATCAGTTATATTACCAATTTTTGTCTTCAAGATGGTAAAGAGAAGCTAACATAAAGTCTTTTACGGGTGTATGAAGAGCTTTTCGCAGTAAAAGGGGCTCATGTCCTTTCCTAAACATCACTTCTTGTGTTTGTTTAGATGCAGGATTTGCTTTCACTATGTCCCATCATAGAAAATAAAGTCAACATACTAAGAACATTTCATTCCATCTATCATCAAGATAAAACGAACAATAAAGAAACCAAGAAAATGTAATTGCAATAATAAGACCAGCAGATTAAAGCTGAGAGACAGAAAAGCTTGAACTGTTGCACTTTCATAACAAGATTCCAAACTCTGAAGATCGTTCTTCAGTCATGGTAATGCACAAGCTTTCAAATGTAGCGGATAACGACAGATCTACTAATTTCCTTTACCAAATGATCCAAAAACTAACCGAGAATACATAAATCTCTTTGATGATTCTCTCCAATCTTCGTGCCGTTAACATACCTTCTAGAGACTTTTATAATTATCAGACAGTTATGTGTATCCTGTTTGCTTTTTCCATGAAAATTTTCAACAGAAAAGAAAGAAGAAAAAGAAAACTTTATTCTCAGTTTTCATGATTTCCTCTTTTCAAGGCACTAGCTGGTATGAAACACATCGACAGTCTTATTCTTGATTCCCTTTAGTGCCTTACTGTTTATCAACTCTGGTTCACATCAATAATTTTAAAAACTTTTCAAACAGTGAACTAGCAAAAAGATCTATGGATTACTATTATAATTCTTCTTCGAAAACGAAAAAAAAGGTCAATGAGAAATTCAGACAGCGGGAGAACATAAGCAACTTAGATAGAATCTTTTAGGAAATCAACAATCGAGATCATCTAGTAATACTTGATGAGTCTTCTAAGATAAAAATCATCAGAAAAGAACTAACTATCTATTAGACGCTTCCTCGCCTGTTCGCTTCTAAACCCAAAGATTTCACGTTATAGAATTCCGACCCAATTCGATAATGTTAGATAGTGATTGTGGTGTCAATACAGTATTCAGTGCCTTAAAAAAGGTCTGTTAAAAGAGATTAGAATTACTGTTAACTAGACAAAATTGTCTTTCGTTAATATATCACTTCAGCAATGGGTTATAGTGGGCCCTAATGACACATAGTGTGAATATAGAAATTTGCCTAATTTCCTGTTCTTTGATCTTTTATATTCTAAACGAAAAATTTGAAAAAATTCATCCTAAAAGTAAGTGTCCGAATTTCCAAAACAGTGACCGCGTCTATTTCATTAAATTAATGTACAACAAGAGTCCCATCGGGAATACCCAAAACAATTCTCTTAGTTGTTAAAACCAAACAACTTTTTCTAGAAAAGTTCTACATCCTTGCAAACACAGGATTTAATAGTTTGAATACTACTCAGACAACAATAGATATAGAAGGTGCCCCACCTCGATTGCACGATACTTCACTAGTGTATTCTTCAGTCAAGAAACAAGTCAAAAGGTCCTAATAAATATATGTCGGTAAATAAGTCTCAATTTTACTAAAATCTAGTTTCTTGAATGTCTTGCAAACGTTGGTTGTTACCATACGGTACTTCTTATCAGGAAAGCGCTAAGATATTTTTTAAAAAAAATTGTAATGCTGTTAAACAAGTAGATAATTTGATTTTCTTCTAAAATGTGCAGTTTTAGAGTTAAATTCGATGTTTAATGTTTTCATAACTAACTATCTGGCAGAATTTAACATTTGACATTCTATATCTCAAAAACAACACATTTGCATACATATATTTAATATGAGGACTTTTTGGTTTGGTTTTGACTGAAGAGCACACTAATAGAGTATTGAAGAATCGAGGCGGGACATAAAGTTGCAAAAAAAAGAACAAACGTGAGAGACCTCGTTCAAGAATTCCCTGCAACTCAAAACTTCTGAAGAGATTAGAATCAATATTCTCACTACTACTTCAAGAAAATCTTTACAAACGGACACCATCTAGTGTTTCACGAATCTTCTGGTTCTCAATTGTATTTCGAGACAAGATAAAGACGAGAAGCGACTGATTTTTCTCTGTATTTTCCAAAGGTTTATATCTGAAGATGAAGAAGTATCTTTCCACATCACAAAGATTGTATCAAAGAGACAGACACTGACAGGAAAGTAATGTGAGCAGAATTTAAAAAACGCTAATCAGAATCTTTTCGGAAAATTGAGTGCTCAAGTCTCTTCAAGTTGTTTCGTATTAATAAATATAAACGGCAGTGAACATACTTCTGTGTCACTTTCGATGATTTAGACCACCAGGATGTTTTGTATTTGCTTTCTGATCGAGTCAAGTCAAATCATAATTGTTCCTGCTGCTGCGAAGCAGCAACATAGGCCACTATAGGCATGAGCCTTTTCGACCTGAATATAATTTGGTAGTTGGGTTGGTGAACGCTGATGCATGGGAAAGGATGGTTGATTGCAAACTTTCCGCTTAAAATCCACCACTACGCGTCCAGCATGGGTCAGGAGAGAAGGACTTCCGAGTAATGTATTTCCAAAAATAAAACTTGAGATTACAGGATCCAATAAAAATATCTTCTAGCAGCGATGTGACATCAACTATTACAACATTACTGGATCTCTAGGGAAGAGACTCTTAGTGAAATTGAGGTTATTTTCCCAAATTCATCCCGTGTATATTAATTGATTCTAAATTTCCTAATTCGAGAATTCTAGGATTGAATCTGCGAAAATAGAATTTAAAGTGAATCTCTTACATCTGAGCTCCAGATACAATATAATAATTAAGAAATTTAAAAATTCTTTAAAGTCTCATTGATAGCTCGAGCTTTGTTTACAGTTCATATCTTATAAATTTCTCTATTGGAAATCTCACAGCTTCAGAAATAAAATAAGCCTGATCAGAACCCTTTCAAAACTGTAAAACAGCCACTGTTTGCAAAATTTTTTCTAAGATACAAATTGTGAGAAACTCAGAGACTCAATCCTCAACTTGAGAATTAAGGCTATATGACTATAATAAGAAGGTTACGAAAACAGTATAAGAATCTGCAACAATCAAATCTTAGTCAAATTCAAATTAGAGCCTTACATGCAGAATGAAAATAGGAAACAATCTGACAGCCTCATTTCAAAAAATTACCAAATGCAAGAATATTGAGTGCTTCTCAATTTGTTTCTTGACTAGAAAGTTTGAATAAGTAAACTTTATAAAGTAAAAACAGTCTGTTTCTGAGAAACGCCCAAATTAACTAGAGAACGTCTTAGCTAAACGATGAACAACTATAAAAATGTTCTGTTCTCGGATGAATTAAGATGGAAAAAATTTTGTTTGTTTGTTTGTAAAGCCTTGTTAATAATACGGAGCGGCATAAACTTCAAAACAAAATGATTCACTAACAGTACAGATGTACAATGACACAAATTCTGATCAAATTTGGTTCAATCAGTTAAGTGTGCCCTTTTTTAAATTTTCCTGCCTGAACTCGAAATCAAGACTGACTAGTACAACAAACCTCACTTTCTACAAATAATTCTAGCCTAGAATCTATCCTTTAGCACATGGCACGGGTTAGAAATGTAACTACTCGCTAATTCGTGACGCAGGAAATATTCACTCTGCAGATCTTAAATCGCCCCGAAACTCCAAAAATAAGTTGTAATGAAAAAAGAAGATTCTAGTGTTAAAACATTAAAGAATCCTACGAGAGGTGTCTTACTGGATTTACTGTAACAGCCTGATGGAGAACTCTATTTAGCAATTGAGCAAAATAAATTTATTTCAAGCACTTTCGTTTTAATGCCCATTATTTGCTCATAATTTCAAGGAAATTGAAAATGAAATCATCTAAGACAGCATAAAGCTTCCCAAGAAAGAAAACAACTCGAACAACCTTGCATGGGCAAAACTATTCTAATTTCAATACATTAAAGAATCATACAAATCGCCTTCAGTTAGACAAAATTAATGAAAGTCTGACTGTTAAGAACCTGGCAGTTGGTGTAAGAATCTAATTGTTCAAAACAAAAGAAAAACTGCATCATCTAATAACGAGCTCTAAACAAATGTTCTTAGACCTCAAATAAATCCATCACACAGAATTTAAATTTACAAATTTATCTTCTTTATCTTCAAGACTATGCCTTTCTTTCTTAGAAATCCTGAACAACTAAACCAGAGATTCAACCGCCAATCTGAACGATCAAAGCGTCTAATTTCAATCATTCAGTCCATCCAACAAGCAAATACTAAGAGAGAATGAATCTCCACATACTTAAAATAAAAGTGAGAGTTGTCAGTGAGAATAAAGAAATTAAAACAGTGATGAGTAGCCAGTTTTGTGTTATTTAGCATTAATGATTATAAAGAAGCACAGCAATATGGTAATAGCAATCGTAGCAAGCTTTGAGATAAATGAATGTGCCATTTTTGAAATAATTTCAAAAATCAAGTATGCCATTGTTTAACATCAGCCTGACACGAGTTCTTTATCGTTATTTGTTTGTGTTTTGTTAAATATGGTTGTGATGCTCAAGCTGCTGTTCTGATTTTTTAAAAATCACGACACACTTGGTTTTATAAATTACGCTAATATTGTGATATCTCCATTATTACTTGCGGTAGCCATAGCAACCTCTAGAGATATTGTGGAAACTAAGAAAAATAACGATTACAGTTTTGTTTAATGTTTAATGAAAACCGAATTTACTTATTTTGAACACTAGTCAGCTCAAGCAATTTCTGAGAATTCTTCTTTTTAATTTTCTCAAATGACCAAGATGCAATTGCTCAAAAAAATTTGAAATGATCGATTTTTGCTTGCATTTTGAAAATAACTAATTGGTAATATGTAGTAATTGAAGATCTTTTTAACGAAGACTATGAAGTGTGCTCAAAATGCTAATTAGTAAATAAATGAAAGAAAACTGAATAGTTTTCACCTTCTAGGCTAAAATATTATAAATCCCTGGTAGTTTAAACTTCAATATGCGCTGGCTTATAGATAATCAAAAACAGTAACAAGAGGCATTGGGTTTACAAGCATGGAAAGAAATACAATACAAATAATGTCATTATAAAAATAATTAATGAAATTAGGCAAAGTACGTAGCATGAGGTTTTCATTTTCCAAAATCTAGCTAGCAATAATTTTACCAATTTATCACCACACCTAAGACCACCTATTATTATTGCAAAAAACCTTCAAATTCCAAACGATCTAGGAAATATCCTCCTCTTAATATGATACTAACAAAATCTTTTTATATTTTTAAACTTTGTGTTGCAGATTGGCCAAGAAAACAAAATTCTCAAGTAGGCCATGCCTTATTTAATTTCCCTCCAAAATGATTACTGTTAAGTATAGCTTGGACAGTGACGTAAATGGAATATTTAGATAAGAAAAATATTTCTTGTATGTCATAAGAAGTTATTAGGCGATAATTATTTATTTATCGACTACCATAAAACACTAATCCAATAATGAAATCTCTTTCAAGTTTTATTCTGAAAATTCCAACTTTTCCTGTTTTACCAAACTACCAAAACCAAAACATCTAACATAAATTATTTAATTCTAAGATGCTCAAAACTTAAACTAAGTAACAATACCTTTTGACAAAAACTATGGGAAAAATTGAAAACGAAAGTGGCCGAAATCATTAACGATGTGAAAGCAAATACCCTGATGTAATCAACAGGCAATTAAATTATAATTGTTGGTTAATAGCTTCTTCGATCATCAACAATGTCGATTTTCAATTTTATTTTTAGTCAACTGTCTTATTATTATTTTATTGCCTTGTTAAATTCGAGCCGATAAAATGTTTTTCTCTTCCAAAGGGCATGTACACATAAGATAAAACGCCGGTCCTGATGTGACAAACCTAAGAATCTTAATCGAGCCTTTTTGAATTAATTTTCCTTTGAATCAAATTTATAAAATTTCCATTCTGGCATTTTTAACGATAATATGGTTTGTTAAAATTTCTTCCGGATGTGCGACACGTGAAAATTTACACTATCATTTGCGAAGCGAATTTAACTGGAATTTCAAGTCTTAAAAGCGAATTTAATAGAATAAAACAAATTATAAAGAAGGCGTAGGCAAAAAAAAGAGTGCGGGAAGAAGATGACGATGACGACGATGATGATGACTAATCTTCTTACCCAGATTCAGGCGGCTCCTCCGACTCGAAGGGCTGATCACGTCCTTCCTGGGAAAATTCGGCTTCCGGTTGGTACTGTTCCATGGTTAATCACTTGATGTATATGTGTGTTTGTGTATGTGTGTGTGGATCTACTTTTTATTACTTTTTTTAAGTGTGCGGTTTTTTTTGGTGAATAATAAGGAAGTGTGATAGATAATTTTTAATCAAAAAATGTTAATCCTTAATTAAAAACTTGATGGAAGGGAGGAGGGGTGTGTTCGAGAAATATCCTTTTTGCTGTTTTTTGAACAAACAACAGACGAACGAACTTGTTTTTTATTTCTGTTATTACAGGAGCTGCACTATTTTAGCGGCACACTCTCAAACACGCACTCAAAAAAAACTCACACAACCTTAAGACCTAATCAGTCTTGTTGTGTAAACTACGGGCTACCAAGCACACAACCGAACCGGAACTAAGGCTAACGGAAACCGAACAGAAGGTAACGATTACGAATTTTTTTAGAACGGAAGCCAGAAACTGAAAAGATAACACAGACGAGAACTTCACAACATACCAACAATTATCACAAAAAATTTAAAAAATTTGCGCGGCCGAACGGGTTTGTAGTTAAACACGAAAATTCGAATATCGCCGAAAGGGTCACTTTGGAAAGCGAAACCAAAAAGTCCTTTTCAGAAAAATGACGTAACACAACATATCACTCTAAATACGAGCTAAATGCGTACTAAGGACTTCAGAAATACCGACGCTTGCTCAGTCCTTTGTGCGCGCCGACGACACGCCCATCCCCCGCCACGATGCGTTCCCACCACACCACTAGACCTACGTACGTATTGCTCCCCTCAATTCTCTGTTACATAATCACTCCCAGCACACTAGAGTTTCCAACGCTCGCATACACATACACACACAATCTAAAAGATATTGCACACAACAGGAAAAAAAGTTTTCAAGTTTCATTTTCAATAATTTATCTCATTTTATTGCTTTATTTCAGTAAATCTAGTTGGCTCTGCTTCATTATATTAATATGACATTGTTTTTCTTATTTTCTGACGTAATGCATAAATAAAACATTTAAAGATTTACATTTAATATTCTTCGAGATCTTCCCCAAAGCGTAGGGTTCTTCAATCGAGAAATTAAGGGAAAGAAATTAATGATTTAGATGCCCAATTCCATCATTAAGATATTTATTATAAGAAATGGTCGAACTAACGATTTTTATACGTTTTCAAAACCATTTCCTACAGCTTGCCTACTGTGTTTTTATCAACCACCATAAAACATGCCTAATACACAGTCTAGAAAATTCGGGGCATAATCAAATCAACTCATTTTTGTAGCAATACTGAAAGAATTCTTCCCAAGCAACTCTTATTTGGATTGAGCGTTTTTTTTCTACCCCGTTGGAGGTAGGAAACCATGTTCACTTTATAAGAGTTTAAAAATTTGCCTTTTTGTGTGTATCTTGTGCACTTGGAAAATTTTTAAAACAAAAAGTAAGAGTAAGAAATGTTCAATAAAAGAAGTAAGCTATTAAAGCTCAACCAACTGTCTTACAACTCAATAACGTGTCCGTATATTATAAAAATCCTCAACTTTCTTCGTGATAGATGCATTTAAAACTTTTAAAGGAGAGATAAAATAAATTTCCAGTAGAACCATAATGCTTTGTGGTAGTAGTACGAGAAACTTTTTCTAAAAAGCGGAAGATTTACGTGCTTGTAACATACAAGTCGATGCAAATTGCTTATTGAGATTAAAAGATGGGGAAAAAAATTCTCCATAATTCCAAGGAAAAGGAAATAGTTCTCGGCACTCTGTGTGGACTTGTACGAATTTATTCTTTCTAGATTCACCAAAACATATCTTAATGGAGAAATCAATCTGCACAGAGAAGAATTTTTGACTGACAATTGAATAGAAGTCCACTATAATATTTCTGTCATACAGATCGATTTTGTTTTTGAATATTTTCGCTACTCTTTTTATATCTTTGCCAAATTGTTGGTTTGCTAACATTATTTTAATTTTTTTGGCATTATTCAGGGTTAGCATAGCAAATACTCTATCATAAAATTATTGTTGTTACAACAATCTATATTTAATCCACAAATCGAAACCGATTGTTATACAAGATTAATAAAAAATGTATAGCGTACAAACTTCAGGTTTGTTTTTCGTATTAAAAACAGAAAATGAAAAAAAATGATGTCTTGCCGCAAGCATATACCTTCTAATATCCTATAACGATCAATAGGCGCTTCAGTGGGCATTCAAGGCAATTTCCTTTCTTCTATTTCTGTGACAAGACTGGAAAAGGTAAAGACAACAATTTAGAAAAATCTTGAAATGCATTCAAGATAATTAAAAGTTGAATAAAAGAGAAAAAATCTTTAAAAGGTTTACTTTAAATAAAATTGAAAAAAAGAGAACAGGACATAAGGATCTAGTGCACACACCAAAATGTTTTCTTGGATAAAACCATTTTTAATCGATCTCAAGATAAATCGAAGATAAGTTGACCGCTAGCTGGAAAGTCGCAGCTTCATTTGAACTATCTCAGGTATAAAAAACCTGATGAATAATGAGAAAATCAAATTGCGCAGTATAGCACGCATCCCATGTTCAATTTTTCTATTGAAAACCTTCTTGATCAAAAGAATCGCTTTGTTTTGGTTTTTTTTGGCATGGAATAATCAGGAGCTTCGTGATCGATCTACCCAGATATGAAGAAACCTTTTAGAAGTGAAGCTCGAAATGCACACAACTTACAATTTTGAGGAAAAGAACAAAAACGATCTCGCTTCATCGTTTGCAGTAAAGAAAGTTTCATTTCCATTCGACTTTTATTCATAGCTTTAACAGCAACATGCGACGATTTATGTTGCTAGCCGCAATTTCGACCAACCGCGAGATATTAAAGAAGCCTTCCCTCAAAAACAAAAACAAAACTTCTCCAAAACGCAAACGCAACTCTTCTATTTCTTTCCGTTATCGAGCAAAACAAAACAATCTGATTCTAACACGAAGAAAAAAAAGACAGAATCGGCTGCCATGGCAGTTAGAGCGAATTTTTAAATTTAATTTTTCATTAAAAAGAGTATAAACCGATCTAGTATCTCTAGTATTGATATTCGTAAGAAATTCATTACAAGCCCCACTGACGAAAATCTATGAGATGAAATTCAACCACGACGGTGTAAATAAAAGTGATACAATATTGGGTGGACCTTACTCCCTAATCCTTCAATGCAAAAGGCTCACTCAAAAATCACGAAAATTCGGTCCTCAAGAAACTCTTCAAACTTTGAGCCTCTCGTTCTGCGTTCCAGTCTGAATTAAGTCTTTCGAAAGCAAAACAGAAGGATGAATTTCAGTATTGATAAAATTAAATATGGGGTGATGTATGAAAATTATGGGATTCCACAGAAAACTAAATGCTTGAGACTCTCTGGTTTAATTATCTGCTGATAAAATGATTTTAAAAGTGGAAACAATCGTTAGGTTTTATTATTAAATTAATCGCCACCCACATTTTTAGATTTTCTACACATTAACAATGACATCCCTCTTCGAATCCAGAAAGAGAGTAGGAGAAACAAATGAAAATTACCCGAAAACAATTAATTACGCTTATGTTTTGATGACATTTTACAAACAAGATATTTTAGAAATATCTCCATTGTAGAAAATCGAAACAAATGGAAAAAAACGAAAATTATATTTAGCAAATAATTTTGTTAAGATTAGTATTCCTGGAAGGAAAAAACTACAATGAAATACTGATTAATTAACTAATTAATTAATTCTCAAAATATTTACATTCTGCCAAATACAAAATTTACATAAATAATGTCGTCGGTTTGGATCGACTCGTTCTGTTCGTATTTGTTGCCTGTTTTTGGATTTTAATTAAAATTTTTTATATTTCTCCAAATAAAATTTTAATCTCCATAGAGAGAAACTTCTGAAAAATATACATCAACTGAAAAATAATAAAAAGCATGCAAAAAACATGGTATGCTACACTTGATTCAACTGTTTTGTGCAAACAGGAATACGTAACGGTAAATTTACAAATAATTTTAAAAGTTGTTAACTTTTAGGTCCCTTTCAGGTTATCCTTTAAAGCATGAAACTGCTTTAACTTTTATTTACCATTAGAACCCATAAATTTCTTGACAAGAATCCGACAGCTTTACAATTTTTCAAGTCGAAAAGCTAAGACCGTTTCGAATTGTTCTCAAGCAAACTTCACCATTACCAAATAAGGTAAAAAAAGTAGGTAACAAGGTTAGATCTAATTTATTATTCAAAAACTTCTAGAATATAGGACGTTTTCCCCTCATATTTCAAGTTGTTGTATACTTACGTAGTATGGAGGACCACAACAGCCGGTTACACTTTTTTATTGTCAGTTTCGTTGTTTCTGTGTATGTGTTCGGAGTAATACTTGTAATTTTGTGTGTTGAAAGTTTTAATATGGACAGTATTAAATTAACCCTTATTTAACCCCTTATCGATTCTCGAAAAGGTTTTCGAACAGAAACTACACAACAAACTATAAAAACAGAAATTTAGAAAATGGTGCCTCAAAGTAATGAATGCTCAAAATGATTTTCTAACCAACCAACAACCGATAAAGGGTTAAATGTTAAATCTGCACCGTGTTTTTGCGCTTAAAATAAGATAGAAAATAAGAAAAGTCTTTCTTTTAAGTGTAAAAAGAAAACAGTTTTTATTTAAATAAATAATACATGGCAGTTAACATATTCCAGTCTGTTATTTATTTATTTTTTTTTGTTTATAGTTTTAAATCAGTCTTGAGATAATAGTAATAATAATAATATAAAGCACCATTACCATGAAACACCATTTCTAACGGGCCGCTGCACCAGCGCGCCTGTAAATAATACAACCCCAGTGTGAGATATTTAAGAAAATAATAATAATAATATTACTGTTTGAATTGTTTTAAAAACGTTAAAAATGAAGCAGCACTACTATAGGAATATTGCGTGAAAAGCACTAATTATTACGTAATTACCGTAAAGTAAACAATAAGCTAAGAGGAAGAACGATTTTAATTAAAGCGCAGCGCTTGAAAAGCTTTTCAGCTAGTAAAAGAGGTGGAAATTAAACAAAGTTTATGGAATTTACAATTTAAACTTCCTCAAGTACTAAAAATATTCGTCGTTAAAACGGCTTTTGACATCGAAACGATATTTTCTTTCTGCTACAGTTTTTTCTATGCCCGAACTTCCTTTTTAAACAGCAGTATCTTGATGGTTAGAAAACAGAACAAAATTACCAAATGGCATTTTTATTTTATTCAATTGTCTTTGAATAATAACGAAGACCATTCGTCTTTTTAAACAGCAATCGTACTAGTAGCTTGGATTCTCCGCTTTTTCAGCTTACAGAATACATAATGGTTTATTACAGTTATTTAAAAAATAATAGCTAGCTTGACCAATCAAGTGTGCCATGATTTTTAATTTTCTATTCATGTGTTTTGAAATATAAACAGAAGCCGTGGCAATTTTTTGAAAACAAATGTTATAATGATAGTCACAAATAATATTACACTTTGACAACTAATTTTATTTCCTTGACGTTCACTATTAAATAGGAATCTTTCAAATCAAGAAAAACTTGATACGATTGAATGTTACATGTGATAGAAATGCTGTGCGAGCTCCAGAAAAATATTTCGTCGATAGTTGAAAATGTTGTCACTCGTAAGTTGTTCATTTTTTGAAATAAACAATTGTTAACATGGCTAGCTATGTTAAATTCAAAATTAAAAATAGCGACCCACATCTAGTATTATGTGGCTGTAAATGTTGCAGAAATATTTTTTTTTGTGAAACCACAGCAAACTATCGTTTCTATTTTCACAAATACAAATTTACATCACAGCTCAAGAATGGGGGATTACTTAAAAATTGAATTCAACTGTCTTATTAAAAACAACTTTTGTCTTTAATGCACTTGTTTTGCAAAACAAATAAAGCTATAGGTAAATAATAACAAAAATTGTTCCTATGCCTTCAACAAACGAAAATTAATAACTGTAACGAAATTTTTGTTTCATTAAACAAACACTCTTAACAAATTGTTTGTTAGAGAAAAAATGAAGTTGTTAATATAACAAAAGTTGATTTAACAAAGAGTAGTTGATGTTATTTTTTCAAAATGCAAGAAGTCGCACAGAGTAGTTTTCGACAAAACGGCTAAAGTTTGTCATGAAAATATCTCGTCTGAATATGGTAATTTTTGTTTTATATTAAAATTATTAAATTAGACTTACTGTAAGCAAAGAATCCCTCATAGAATATGCTTGGTTTATAAAAATTTGGCAAAAAACTATTGGACATGTTGCATTTTGAAAAGGAAATTGCGACTTATTGTATTTTGAAAGCAAAATTGCGTACTTGACCATTTTTATAAATTAAAGAATGCCGTCATTGTGGAAAAATTTTATTTTTTTAAAATAAACTTGCATAACAAACTAAGATATAAATTCTAATTGAACAAAAAAATAGTGAAGTTACAAATAAGAACAAAATTATTGGATTGGTTCAGATTCTTTTTCCAAGCAACTGCAAAGTTGCTCAGCTTCATCCGTTTGTTCTCCAAAAGTAATCTGTTCCTTCGAAATTTCAAAATAGAAATTTAATTGTTCTTCTTTAATCCACTCTTCGCCAAAACGTTTTCTCCTTTGTCCTGTGAAATTCCATTTGGAACATTCAGCAGTGGCAACTCCAAAACGTTTAGCTCTTTAAAACGTTTTAATAAGTTTCGCCATAGTTTTGAGTCACCATGATATCTATAGGTAATTTCGCATTTAAATTTAACTAGGATATGCGAGTTATTATTTGTAAATTTTTTTAAATATATCCTTTTTTGCTGACTTAGTCCTTCAACTTTTCCGAAAATGTTTAGTAGCGCTTTTAAATCATATGCCGTCCAATCTATCTGGAATTTTTTTACTTGGCCAAATTTTTGATAAATGTCTTCATAATTTCTGGGTAAAAGAATTTCAGGATGTCGTTTTAACTCTTTTTCAACTCTTCCAAAGACCCTGGAAGATAGAAATGGCCAGTGACTGGAAAAACAATTTCAATTTCTGTAATGTTACGTGGCGGATGCTTACTGAGCAGATGCACAATGTGACTGTTTTTATTTTGACCCTAACAGCCATCTGCAAAAATCTTATTTTTCTCACACCTTCCTAGTCTTTATTACTTAAAAAATGCAGAATTGCAGAACCAGTACCATTTGATCCACGGCCACACTGATTTTCAGTTCACGTGTAACAATGTAGCAAAGAACTTTTTACGTCAACAATGCAAAATGCGTAAAATCCTATCTGCAATGAATAGAAGCATTCCGGAATTGGAAGTTTTGGTAGCTGTTGCACTTGCTGAAGATCAAAGCAAAACGATGCAACACCTTCTTCTTCTTCCTTCATCATTAAATAAAACGATTTGGCTCTTATTTTATGTATTTTCAAACTCGTTAAGGCTTCACTTTTTAATTTGCGAACAATCTGTAGTTGTTACTGAATTAAATTTATTTGAGAAAATTTTGTGAAAAAATAAATAATTGACTTGGAGATTTCGTTCTACACTTTCGTTATAACATACATTTTGAGCAGTTTATTAATGTTAAGTGTTGAACTTAACTATAATCTCTGGGATTTGGCTCTATTGTAATAGGTTTCGGATGCTTTCAATTTTCCTATAAATTCTGTTAGTACTTTTTGTTTCTGCTCTATCATCTTAGTTTTCCATCTGTCTCCTTCTCTGTTTTCTTTAAGTTCTTTTCCACTCTTAATAGTTTTTGCTATCCATAAGATTCTGCGATATGGTACCTCAAACAATTTTTCAAATTAATTTTTTACATGCCAAAAATAATTGCGTCTGTGTGAAAATTTAAAAGAACAATAACATCGATCAAGATTGTAGTATATAAGCATTGCACGACAAAATTTACTTTATATTTTATCTCAAAATTATGAGGCTTGCTGATAGACACATTTGCACGCTCGCCGATGTCTTTTTGGGTAATGAATTTCCAAAAAACGAGACAAACTTGCATCCTGTTGTAAATTCAGTTTTGTAAACTAAGATTTTTTGCCTTGTACCTTGAATGAAAGGTGTTACTTAAAACATCAAAGGAAGCCCAGAAACAAACCTTACCTTGGTTGCTTCTTTTCCAACCTCACTTTTCTTTAACACATTGACTTTTTCTACTGCCGTTATTAATATTACTCACTGATACACCATCCATGATAGCAACAATGATGCAATTTCTAAATGAATTAATTCAATTAACTATGTATTTTGATTAAATACAACAGTGGACAAACCGTTTACTACCCGACAAGACGGTTACAAGAGCAGCTAATTGAATGATTTTTTGGAGATGTTGCACTTTTTAAACACTACGGACATGTTTTGAAAGAAAAACACACTATGACGTGTTATTACATTTTTGAAATTTGGACTTGTTGCGTTTTGCAAAAGAGCTCCTCATATAGTTTGTCACTATGTGAATTCAGGGTTTGGACTATTCTACAAAAATATCTTGTTCTGTAATAAGTAAATAAATAAATTGATTGTTTAGCTTATCTAAATTGTACTGGTCACCGGTTAATAAGTTTTGATTATGCCACTGCAGTTTTTATGTGAATGTGTTTGTTCTTGTTTGAATTTTTGTAGTAAGTAAAATCAGTACTGCATCTATCTGTGGTATTATATCTATCTACTCATCAAAACAGTTAAGCTGCTGGCTATAGAGTCTACTGCCCCCCCCCCATTACCATTTACACTTAATTTTTCATTTTTCAATATTTCGTCGTGGTGTGGACATTTTATAACTCCCAAAGATTCAATAAGTGGATAACTTCGATTAATTAAAATTAATAAATTAAAAATTTGTGGCTAAATTATGTATTTTGTGTAGTACGTTACGTTGCAGTTATCCTTGAGTGAAGAAATCAAAGTTACTTTGATGATTGATTTCACTGATTCCTTGCAGCAGAATACGAGACTTCTGGGCGGGCGCATTATCCTGCAAAAATAAGACGCCTTTGGAAATCTTTTCTCGTCGTGTTTCCGCAATTCTGACCCGAAGTCTGGTTAATAGAAATGCATAGTACTCTCCCGTAATTGTCTTTTCGTGCGAAAATTATGCCATCTTTGTCTCAGAAAATGGAGGCAAGAACTTTTTCAGCTGACTTCTGACTTCACAGCTTTCATACATCGTAACAAGGAAATCTAAGAATTTTGACTTTTCATCGTTAACTTGATTGCAAAATCACTGAGACGTTGTTACCTTCATTCACTTTTGATCAGCATTGAAACATTTTGGTATCCATTTTGCGGATAGCTTCCTCATTTTCAATTCATTATGAACAATACGAGATGTTCAAAGTCTTTAGTATGCGTTTTAGGCAGATTCGTCTACTATCCAAACTTATATCATGGATAGCATCAATGTTTTCTTGCGTTGACACAGATATCGGTCTCCCTGGTCTCTTCTCATCCGTAACATCTTTTCTACCACGTTTAAAAATCGGCAACCCAGTTTTTAATGGTTGAATAAGATGTTAATCGTACTGACACGCCATCATAAATTTCTTTACCAGAGAGTTCTTTCAACTACAGGTACTTGATGACCGAACGATACTCGATTTTGCTGAAGTTCCTATTTTCACCTAGCATGGTTTACTTTTCAGAACACAGTTTCGAAACGACACAACCTTCTCTGATAAAACTTAGCATGTACGCTTATCAAAGTTGATACTTTGTTTCCGTAGCGACACAATTTAATTTTGTCTAACATAAAAGAAGTATCTAAGCCCAACTAAGTATTTATCAATTTCTGGAATTTGTGCATCCCTTAGTATAAAAACGTTTGTTTTTCCTTTACTACACAACAGAGAAACTTCCAACTCCGATTATTTTAAAGCTGAAAGATGATCTTTTACACTATAAATACCACCCTATAATTAATTAAAACAAACTATGTGTTAGATCTCAGTAAAGACGACCACAGATTAATTCTATGCAAATATCGATGCAATTATATAACAAAACCCAAAAAAACAAGAAGAGCACTCATCTACAAAATCTACCAATCAAGACTTACACAAAAGATATGCGCTAAAAACATCGAAGAAAGCGACAGTGTTGAGAAGGCCTGGGAAAGACCGAAGAAAAACATTCGAGAAAGTGCAAACGAAGCCCTAGAAACACGAAGAATCAGCGCTCATGACAAGAAAAGCACAAAACCATGGTTCACAAATGAAGTTAAAACCTTAACAAACGAAAAACGAAAATCATATAGGAAATATAGATAACAACGAGCTCCAGACCAATATGAACAATATAAAGAGGTCACCAATCGAATAAACAACCAAATACAAATACTAAGGAAGGAATACTAGAAACGTCATACCAAAGACGTGGAACGCGATTTTTATGATGGTCAACGAATGCATCCAACTAAACCCAATAGACACAAAATAATGGCTTAATCACTTCAAAAATCCCTATCAACAAACAACACAGGATAACAATACTGACAAACATAAAGAAACAGAACTACACCTAACCAACAACATTAGCTACGAAGAAGTGGAGCAAACAATCAAGAAACTAAAAAACATAAAGGCCTGAGGCATTGGTAGCATCCACAATAAAATGATCAAATACGGAGGCACGGTCCCAATCAAAGATCGAGAAGATCCTCCAGACAGCAACAGTACCAAATGAATGGAGAAAAAGTATAACGATTCCCATACATAAAAGAGGACCTAAAAAAGACCCAACCAACCGCAGAGGGATTAGTCTGCTGTGCAGCACCGCCAAACTATTATCAAAAATGCTGTCACAATGAATAGTAGAGACATAAGGTTTCTGTATAGAACAACAGGAATACCGCAATAACTGCTCCACCACAGACGGCATATTTATTCTGGGACAACTAATACAGAAAGCCATTGAATTCGACAGGCCGCTGTTTACATGTTTTGTAGACCTTACAAAAGCATTCGACCATGTTAAATTAGGCTATGTAATAGAAATATTAAAGAGGCGAGGAATAGATGAAGCAATAACTAAAACTAGAAAAATTCAACTTAAACAACACAACGGCATTAAAAGTAAACAACCAAATAACAGAAGAGATTCCGGTGACAGAAGGGATGTGACAAGGGGATAGCCTGAGCCCAATACTATTTAACATTATAATGGACGACATAATCAGAGATGTGAAGAACTTAATCATCGGATACAAAATAGGAAACACAAAGATACCTTTTAGATTAAATAGCACCGCCAAACAATACAATATTAACATATCCGTGGACAAAACCAAAACAATGGTCTTAGCCAAGGAACCAATCATATGCAAGTTAATGATAGACGAAAAAATAATCGAGCAGGTAAAAAATTTCAAGTACTTAGGGATCAACATAACAAGTAATAGAGATGTGACAGAAGAGGTACGAAGTCAAGCCCTTAAGACAGCTATGATAACAGGACAGCTAAACAATATAATAGGGCGGAATAAATATATGACGATGGAGAGCAAGACCCGAACCTATAAAACATGTGTGTGGTCCATTCCAACCTATAGAGCCGAATCGAAAAGTGAAAAAAGAAGACCAAATAGATAATGAGAACGACCAAAATGAAAACACTGAGAGCAATGACAGACAGAACGTTAAGAGACAGTCAGAAACACGAAGATACGAGAAGAATCCGGAACAGGAGATGTGATGAAATTTGTTATAGACAGAAGAAGATATTGGAGGGACCATGTTCAGACAGCAGACGACCACCGAGAAGACTCCAAAAAAGGTGGAAAGACAGCTGGTACTTAACATCTAAAGAAGAGGCGCAAAAGAAGGAACTATGCAAAAAGAACAGGACTTTGTCCAAGAAAGAAGATGAAGAGAAAGAAGCAGAAGAAGAAGAAATTTTGTGTATTGGAGAATTGTCTTCTTAAATTGCAAGTTATGGCGTTAACCCGATTGTCTAGATATCTGGAAAAATTTCACTATATTCTCAAATGCATTTTCTATGTGCCACCCAAATCTTAGAATCAAATTCCAATCAGAATTGTATCTTAAGAATATTTAACAGCTACCGTATGAATGTGAGGAGAGGCATTACCTGCTCGAGTACTGTATGGACAGAAATTTCGAGGCCCAGCCCGGCTCGACTGGAGAGAAACTTGGCGCGACCCGACAAAAACTCAATAAGGTCTTAATCCGCGCGATAAGCCCGAGACGACGGACCAGTTGAAAAGGCCGTAACAGCCCGGCATGGCAGATCCGTATGGCCTGAGAGAACCGAAAGAGCCAAACGGTTCGATATACCTTAAAGGCAGAGAAGTCCAAAAGATCTGACAAGCCCAAACTGTCCGACAGACCCATATAGCCCGACAGGTCCATAAGGCCTGACAGGTCCGAGAGATCCAAACGGCTCAATAGATACAAGAGACCCGCAAAAAGTCCAAAATGTCCGCCAGGTCCTAACAGGCCGACAGGATCGAAAGGATCAAACGGCTCGACAGACCCAAAGGGCCAAGAAATTCAAAAGGCCCGACGGCCCGAACGATCCGGCAGACGCGAGAAGTCCAAAAAGTCGGACAGGCCCGAACGGCTCGACAGACCCGTAGGCTTTGGCAGACCTGAAAGATACAAACGGCCCGATAGACCCGAGTTGCCTAAAGGACCGAAAAGTCTAAGAAAAGAGATGGCCTGCGAGATCCAAACGATTCAAGACCGAGAAGTTCAAAATGTCCGACAGGCCCAAACGGCCCGATTGACCGGACGTAGATCCGAAAGGCCCGATAAATCTTTAAACCCAAACCCGAGCTTCAAAACTAGAAAATCTTGTCCGTACAGACCTCTACTACCTGTATTGTTAGGAGTATCGGCATGGTGCGACGTAATGGCACTTAGCGAATAACCTTAAAGAAAGGTTTGTATTCTATAGAATTGTACTTAGTTACAGGTGGCTACAGTGTCTGCACTTTTATATCCATTATATTCGTTCATTGTTTATTATATGCACCTGGGCCCCAAGAAGAAAACGGCATTATGATGCTTCAATCTGTTTCATATCGAGAACCACAGGAGAAACCTTAAAACGTGTGACTCTCCACAACTCCAACAAAGCTAAAAATAAAAGATGCAGAATAGTCTTCTAATTAGAAAATCTGTGATACTTGTAGACGAAGATTTCTAAAATTCTAAAAATTCAAACAAATGTGTTGTGTTTATAAATTTAGTGTTTCAGGAACTAGCTAGGTACGTAACTGATTAAAACTCTTCGATAGGTAAACTGAACAAAAGTTAGAAAAGTAAAAATTTCACTTTTTCTTCCGGTAACATAGTGGAAGAAAGAAGAACTTTGAGAAAAACTGCACCCCTATCAGAAGCTGCAAAGAATACAAAGTGTACTAAAAAATATGTTACATATAAGACACAGAAGATTCGTCATAGGCGAACTCATAAGATAGCGAAATAATCCAAAACACTGGTATACCGTTTTTACAAAATAAGCAAAAGTCTATAAATTGAAATTTTAGATTCTTTCTATCTAATCTTAGCATAGTTGTGTTTCTACGCATTATTGATGGGAAGTTGTGTACTTACAGAGAACTAGATGAAAATTCTGTCGTTTCCTGATACTAAACTCGGACGTCATCTAGAATCTTCTGAGGTGTAGACGATATTAAGAGTTTTAGAATTCTGATGATGTTAGCAGGGGGAAAAAGGAGAAAACAAAATTCAAAACCGGGTAATTTTATGTTAACTTAAAGGAAGTTAGTTACCTCTATAATATAAACATCCTGAATAAAAATAAGTCTTGAGGCTTGCCAAGCTGAGCCCCAAAGAATTAAAAGCACATTGCGTTTGTTCATGAGCCTATGCTCAGTCCAAAAACTAAAGAAAATACTTGATCAATCTGTATTTCTTTGAGAAAATTCTGAAAGTGATGCTGAGTGGTACCTTTTTTGCGCCATCAAGTGGAAAGATGTTATGGCATGGAAATGAAGGTGCCACTAAAAGATTAACCATAAAAGCCAGTTTTCAGTCAAGACTGAACCCAGTCACAATGCCCAAAAAGTTGTTTGACTCTGCTCAGAAAAACGTTACTAATTATTAATTTTGAGTTTTATTTCTGATAACCAACGTAAAGCTAAACGTGAGTTTCTGCACTTCCGGAAGAAAACGTAACTCCGATGTGTAGTACATTACAATTCTATTCTTTCGTCCCATTATCAAAAATTAAAGGTCAGTTTATTGAAGGTGAATTAAATATTCAATTGAGATTAGAATTTAATTTTAATTAAATGTAAATTCAGATATTCCGATTGGCCAGAATTTAACTATATCCTAGCAACAACGCGGCATTAAATTTAATTCTCGATTAACTTTTAATTCAGGTTCTACGTATAATCTGACCCTAAATCCTTGAAATTCTTAAAAATTACAATACAAATTGATCTACATCGATTGAAAAAATTCATTATTTTGTTCAGAACAGTAGCAAATCGTTTAAATTAATTTCCTTGATTTTGGATTTGGTCAATGGGGATGCTCCACACAATGGAATGGTGAGATTTTTGCCATTAATAAGAGCTCGGATGTTCAGGGACTAAAAATATATCAAAATAGGAATTTTGCCTAAATATTCGGGCTCTAGTCGATAATATCCAATATTTAAGCTGAGAAAACTCTCATATCGTGATTAATATCACCATAAACGCCTCAATATGCTCAGAAATGGCATCAAGTAGGTCTTCATTTTAAAAATCCAAAAGTATCAGAATACGCGACCACAATTATCTTGTCTTGTACTGTCAATCTGTGTCAACCGTTAACCAATGAAATTTTTGGCACGCCGATCTATGTTTTGATTAAATCTTGTTTTGCATTTGCTGCTGCATAAAATCAAATTTTCTGGAATTCATACACTGATCATTCTATTACAACATAAACTCGCAAAAATATTCGAAAATGCTAATTTTGAAAGTTCCCCATTCATAGAATACTTAGCTTTATGGATTTAACAAATGAATTTGATCAACCCAATCAGGGTTTGTGTGGTAAAAACAGTGGTACGTAGTGCATTTAATGTCAGATTCAATTGTCTTATTTGTTAGTGTGCAGCGTCACTCGCTGCAAGTTACCTAATTTGCACGTTCTCGCAATGGCCCTGATTGTGTGAAAATCTGCGCCATTCGTCTCTGCTAATTTTTGATACATATATTGACTGGAGATTCAAATGAGATGAATTTGTTGACAATTTGGAGATATAAGCAAATCCTGAATTATATCAGAAAAAGGTCAAATATTTTAGTATAATATTGAGCGCACAACAAACCCAGTAACTTTGGTCATAGTTATGTTATTTACTAACTGGAAACCAGAAACAAAGAAGTCTGGTACCAGTTAACGTATGAAGATGCGTTGTGACCCTAATAAGGGTTTCGTCTATCCGATGACAGCGCAGAGGACAAAGATATTTCTGGGGCAGATAAGAGCATAGACATTAGAACCCATAAACCAAAGAAGAGAACTTCAACACCAAAAGTAATAAATAGCAAGAAATAAAGATCAGAAAACGAACAAGATTAGAAGAAAGGAGAAAACCTTAGTTTAAAAGCCAGACCAGCTCAAAGCCAAGAGGGATGATTGGAAGTTAGAACGAATCAGCAGCAAAAGAAGTAACCAAAGGTACTAGTTGCCCAGAATCTCTTGTCATTAGAGAAAACCAGAAAAGGGAGACGAAAAGAAAGAAGAGAAATTTATGTGAAAACAAAACTAATACTGAAGACGATTCACGTTTAAGTTCAAGTACATTTGATAGGAATTTCAGCTATAGTGCAAGGAGTAATGATGAAAATAGATTTTGCAGTGCAAGAATGTTCACTAGAAAACGAAGAAAAGTGCGTTTGATTCTGCCACGTAGCTGAAACACCAAAATGTTCAATTATTTAATTCAAGAATTGAAACATGGCGAGCTTAGCAATCTTTTGAATGTATCAAGCATTCGATTTGAGTAAGTTATAATCTGAATCAATTTAAATCGATCCTGAATATGTCTGAGTCGATTCGAATTGATTTATAATGAACTTGGCTCGATTCGGATTGATTCAAATCGACTTAAATCGATTCTAGTCCATTTATTTTATTGAATTATTGATGAATCGTTGGAAATCGATTTTTTTCTAAATCAATTTTTGATTCGCGAATCCTTAAATCGCCCAATTTTTACCTTAATATCTCCGCACCATCTTGATTAAAACATTTTAGTTTTTCAAATCATTTTTCTCTAGCAGATTTTTATCTTGAAAAAGAGAATTTTCTTGTTTGCTTTAGTAAGAATATGATGCTAAAAATAAATCACAGGGTGTCCCAAATGCGATGGTATTACATGGGTGTATTTGTTATTAGCGCAACTACGACAGAACTGATTTCACATTATGCTCTGAAGGATTATTTAAGTGCAAATGCTATCATAATAATAAATAAACAAAAATTTTAGTAACACGAATAAAAAGTTTTTGTGTTAATTCAAACAAATTTATTTTACAGGAAGGAAAAGCACTTGTTTCTTTCACGGTTTTCTTTGCTTTGTACAATTTTACCGTCTAAATACTAGGTTTTAACTTTTTATTGCATTTTCGAATACTACGATTACGTTTGCTTACTTGGTATACTACTTGTATGTGTCTAATAAGAAGTGTATTTCTGATGTTGTTAACAAAACAATTAAAATTAATAGCGTGTGAAATCCAAAATTTGCTTTTTTTGGTGAAACTGGTTACCAGATTAAGTAAGAGGTGCCAGGTTTTGACGGAGGGAGACAGAAGTGATAAATACGTTTGTAAATGACAAAAGAATTTTGTTATTTGACGAAAAACGTTAATGCTGCTAACAAAATGTTTTTCTATATTTTGCAACTTCATTTAAACAGAAGTTTATTGTTTTAGATTCACTAAAATTAAGACGAAAGATATATTAACTTCATCTATGCATTTTATTATATTTGCAGAGAACTTGTTTTCAGTGCAGAGATTCATTATTGTTATGAATTGTTTATTAAAATATTCGTGATTTTAATAGTAGTAATGACGTTGTGCATTAATTGTAGTACAATGATTCTTTAAATGTACGAACCTTCTTCCGCTATTTCATAAAAGTTTTTATTAACAACAAGCTTAAACATTGTATCAACAACTGCCGTTCGTTAATACAATGAACCACGTTTACTATTAATACGAAGTCTTCATTAGCATGCATTTGTTCGAAGAATATCCGTCATATTGTATATTTTCATGACAATGACATCATTTATTGTTACAATAACAATTTTTTCGTTAAAAAGTTACACAGACTGACCGTTCGTTCGGTATCGCCCATATCATCTCGCAGGAGGCGTATTAAGAGTTTTCGATTTTCTACAAGCTCAAAAACGTATTCACCTTTCTGCTGCGTGTCAACTGTGCTATAGAAACAAATGAACGGTCCGACAAGAGCCTAGTCATAAAAGGTTATTCTGCAGGAAAAGGAAAACGTAAGTTTGAAACCTGGCATTTCTTAATAGCATATTATGCAATCAGTGCCAAAAGAGCAATTTTTTGCACGAATTCAATCGCATTAGGATTAAAAAATTAAATTAATTAAGAAAGTGTGTGTTTAGTGACGAACACGAAGAAACAAGAGGACTTACTAAATGAATATCAAGATGCTTTCAAAAATTTGGGATGTCTTCCAGGTATTACTAAAATTGTACTAAAACCGGATGGAGTGCCTATGGTGGATCCACCAAGAAAAGTACCATTTAAACTGTATAAACTACTCAAGAATTAGCTTGAGTGTGTGGAAGAATTAAGTGACATCAAGAAAATGACTGAACCTACTGATTTTGTCAATTCAATGGAGCTAGTGGAAAAATCTAACAAGTCTTTACGTGTGTGTCTAGATCCTAGACATCTCAATAAATTTATTCAGCGATCACACTACAAAATACGTATAATTGAAGAAATCAAACAGCAGCAACGCTATGACCATGGAAAACAAAACTTCAAAAACAAGAAGAAAGCAATTTTGTCAAATTTGCGATTTTACAGATAAATAATAATTCTGTCAGATTTGAAGTTTTGTTTTCCATGGCCATAGGGTTTTTGCAAATTTTTCAAATCTGACAGAATTATTGTTTATCTGTAAAATTGCAAATTTGACGAAATGGATTAATTCAACGTTCGAGTGTGTTGCTTTCTTCTTGTTTTTGTAGTTACTGTTCAACAGTTTCTCTTCTAAATTAAAAACATTTTTAAAGTTTTCTTTTCTATGGCCACAGCGTTTTTGCTGTTTAACAGGCAGTCTGTTGTTTTACGATAGTTACATCTAGACAACAGCTGTCTTGAACACTTACAAACTTTTTGTGGGATTTAGAGCAAAAAGATTCTTATGCAACACCTATAAAACTTTATATGTGCAGAATGAGTAAAACATGGAGAATCAAAAAATGCCACAAAAGATACAGAGTGTTATTTAAAAAACCAAAGTTGTGTTCATTTCCGGTTTAAGCGGAAATGCAAAATAAAAATTTGAAAGTGCCGCCAAACAGCACACATGCTCATAGACAACAAACTATTTAACCGTTTGTTTGTTAATCGCAAGATAAAAAAGTCATTGAGTGTTCCCTTCTTTTTGGATGACACTGTATTGTAAAGACACCAAGGGTGTCCGAATATTACACCGAAAACTCTTAACTGTAGGTTTAGCGGACTCAATAGAGACAATTTATCGACAAAAAGGTAAGTAAACAGTTTTTAGTTTTCGAGTTATAGGGCTTCAAAGTTGATGGGAAAAAAATGGTTATTTCTTTCTGTGTCCAAATGAATTAACGAATCTTCTTCAAAGTTGGTATGCTATTAGGTGCCATTAGGGCGGTTCTTATGCTAAAATATCATCGAAATTTACAAATCGTATCACAAGTTTTCATGAATATGCTACTTTTGAAAAGCTCAGAGTCTGACAGGAATTGTAAAATGCCAAGGTGCTCCGTCATGCATATAAATCATGCGACGGCGTGTTTCTAGAGGGACATCATCTAACAATTTTGCATTTGAAGAAATAACTTAAAATTAATTTTATTATAAAGCAACATACTAGCTGCATTTGTTTTAATAAAAATGCGCCGTGTTTCTCCGCCAACTCGGATTTTTTGTATCAGTAACGCAAATAACGCGGAATTGAGTGTTTTAAAGAAATTCGATTTTCTCGAAAATGGTTAAGTTTACGAAAAACTTGCAAGACAAATTTTTTATAAACTAAGTTTACTTTTATGTGTTCGTATCAAATTTGTAAAATGTTGGCCGTAAAAAAAGTTCTGAGCTTTTCAAAAGTAGCTTATTCATGAAAACTTGTGATACGATTTGTAAATTTCGACGATATTTTAGCATAAGGACCACCCTAATGGCACCTAATAGCGTTATAATTCGAAAACTAAAAACTTTTTATTTACCTTTTTTTCGATAAATCGTCTATTTAGTCCGACAAACCTATAGTCAAGAGTTTTCGGTGTAATATTCGGACACCCTGTATATAAATGTAACAGAAGGCATTTGCTGCAGACTAAACCAATAATAAATAGAATTCCCGACTGCACACTAAAACCTATTGAAAGTTCAACTGATAATGAGAATGTTCATGTTCCAAATAATACTGGTAGCAAAAAAAGTTATAAGTGATGGTGTTAGAATAGATAGATGGTAATAAAAACCCACAAAAAATAGTTGCTGATAGTATAAGTACTTAATAAGGAAAAAGATTTAGATAATGTTATAAAGACAAGATCAGGTCGCCTTGTAAAATCACCTCGTAGATTTCCAACAGATTCATGTAAAAACTGGAAGATACGATACTAGGTCAGTCTATAAATATAGGTATTAGTCTTTTGTCAAAACGTTATCTCCTTCTTCTTTTTTCTCTCAATTTAGGACTTAGTCCTGTTATTTCCATTTTTGCTTCAATGGTCTTGCACTGATGTCGATGTCCAGCTGTCTCGCCATTGTTTCGTTGGTCGTCCTACTGGTCGTTTTGTGCGTGGTTTTTCAACTGCTGCAGATTTTGCTAGGCGCGTGTTGTCCATTCTATTAACGTGGTCCCTTCAGTGACTTCCTCTATAGTCTATATTATTGTTATTAAGTACTTTTAGTATCTCTTTGAGTTTTACCCGGTCAAATGCTTGCGTGAAATCCGCAAAACATAGGAATAGAGGTTTGTCGAGTTCTATGGCTTTTTCTGCTAGCTGTCTCAATATGAAAATACCATCTATTACGAAATAGTAATTGTTTTAAGCCATTCCTTTCCTGATTTGAAGGTTTTATTAAATAGTTTCGTAATTTTTGGAGTATAATTGGTTTAAAAAGTGCATGCCGAAAACATGACAGAAAATATTCTTCTCGTGTATTTCAACGAAAACTCAACGAAATCTTCGACTTTATGGTCGACGTTTTCAATGTCAAACGCGATTTTAAATGCAAAACATAACATCGGCATCAGTAGATTTATAAAATTACATTTTCAAGAAGAAACAAATCGAGAGGTCCGGGTGGCAGAAACGGCTCGAGCGGTCCGAACAGCCCGGCAGAGAAGACCGAAGGGTCGAGAAGTTCGACAGGTCCGACGGCCCGAGAGGTCCGACAGGAAAGAGAGATGCAAACAGAAGAATTATCAAACTTAAGTGACCGTCCAAGTCCGCTTGCAGAATGATTCGCAACATGGTGAGAGATTTAGACGCAATCCAAGGCGATTCGTAAGAAAGATGACCATGGAATTTGGGGCAAATAGGGAAAGCGTCTAGACTATAGTCAGAAATCTTGTAAAAGGCAAAAAGTTCATTTAATGCCAGCTGAAAAGGTTGCTAACAGGCTTGCAAAGTGTAGAAGACTACTTGGTCACACTGTGAGAAATGGGCATAGGTCAATCCTATTTACTGACGAAAAAAATTGCAGAATAGACGAGAAATTTAACAAATAAGACATTAGGGCAACTTCAATCGGAGTTGAGAATGCTAACAGTAACGGTAGATATATGTGTCTAAATCATCCAGCATCAGTGATGGTTTGGGTGGGAATTACTGCAAGTGGAAGAACCCTTCTAGTATTTATTGATCAAGACGTCAAAATGACAGCTGAAGTGTACACATCTAATGTTTTGAAAGCTGTTGTAGAACCATGGAGACGTGTACACTTTAGAATTCTGCAATGGACATTCCAGCAGGATTTTGCAAGGTCACAGTGGATTCGTAACCACCTTCCCGATTTTATTTGTCCAGAAGATTGGCTTTCGTTTTCATCGGACTTGAATCCGATGAACTGTAGCGTGTGGGCTGTCAACACCAATTTCGAAAAATTAAAACAATCTTTACGTGTTGCATGGGACAATATTCCAGAAAACGTACTGCAGGAATTTTGAGAGATTGCAATCATGCATCAGGACATGAGGGGAAATCTTTGAAATCTTTGAGTTACTACTACTTGTAAATATTTAAAATGTTAGAATATTTTTGAACAGAAATATACGTAGATTTAAACCAGTTATATTTTGTTTTTTGTTTGTCACACGTAGATGTACTAAAACGTCACGGAGGGCGGAAGAGTTGGACAGTAGCAGAAAGCTACGCCGAGAACACCATCGAGAATCAGGACAGAATTTCCAGGCAGGCATGATTTGTATCTACCCCATCTACCAGTAAAACCATTGAAAATAAAGAGTCAACAAAACCGAACGTGGTTTCTGTGATACGAGGGTTGCAATTTATTTATCCGTTATGTAGGCGTCATCTGACATATCCATCCATTTCTGACGTATACGTACCCAGAACGTTTTGTCACACGGACGCTATTTGTGTTGTTTACAGTGACTTGAAAACTTCATCTCAGTTAGAAAACTGTAATTAACTCGTGAAAATTCTCGAGCGATGATTTACTACGACTTTCGATTATCTCAGCAACAGTGCATCGATCAACTCACTTCGACTTTTGGTGATGAAGCACCATCTAAAGCCCCTGTATATCACTGGTTTAGTGAATTCAATCGTGGCCGTTGTTCGCTCACGGACGAATTTAAAGAAGGTCGTTCAAAATCGGTGATTGTGTCAGAAGACATCGATGCTGTGCGCGAACTGATAATGCAAGGGCGTCATGTGGCATGCCGTGAGGTTGAGGCATCCCTGGGCATTAGTATGACAAGCATGGACAAGATTTTACACAAACATTTAGCCGCGAGAAAGTTATGGATTCCGCATAATTTGACAATCGCTCAAAAAAAACGCTATGCACATGAGCCCGAAAGTAAACAGCAGTCGTCTGTATGGGTCTTCCAAGATGAGCCGAACCCAACAAAAGTTGTTCGCGCAAGAAGCACTTCAAAGCAAATGATCGCCTGGTTATAGTGCCACTGGAGGATGGTAGAACGGTCAATTCTGAACGGTACACAACCGTTTGTTTGCCAGAAGTCTTTGTAGAAATAGGAAGAAACAACCAGCGTGCAGGATCATTCTTCAGCACGACAATGCGAGCTCTCACACATCGGCCCAAACATTTCAATTTTGACCGGTCAAAACAATTGATGGGTCATCCGCCGTACTGTCCTGATTTGGCACCCAATGGTTTCATTTAGTTCCTTTTCGTGAAGAATAAACTACGTGGTCAACTAGTTTCGACGCCAGAAGAAGATGGTGCGTTCAAAATGCATGTTTTGGAGATACCTCAATCGGAATGGGAAAAGTGCTATAAAATTGGTTCGCACGTATGCAAAAGTGTATCGATCATAGAGGAGAATATTTTCAAAAACAATAAAACCATTTCAATGATAAATATTTGTTTTTATTGATTATTCCGGATACATAAATAGCAACCTTCGTAGGAGTGACCACCTCATCATTTGCTATAACACAATCTTGGCCAGAACTCAATAGAAATGTTAATATTAATTTGAATTTAAATAAATATAATTATCTTTAACAAGATGATTTCGCTTTTAAATTTCGTTTAAAATTAATATCAATCATCTCGTCAATGAATCATTTAAGGCTTGAATTCTGTCCAGAAATAAAGTCATTTTGAGGAATGAAAGAAACAGATTTGAAAAAATTTATTTTGTTGGAGCTAAAACTAATATTAACTGTAATCTTTTTTCTAACGCCTACCATTAAGGATTTGCTTTTATTGTTCCAGTAAATTTTTAGATTTTCTATGGTTTTAACAGCTTTACCTGATTTCTTCAACTCCCTTTTCATAATAGCCCAATAAGTTTCTATTGATCTTAGTTCTGAAACATTGGGTGGTACGTACATTTCAGTGTTTATCGTGCCAACTTTAAAGGATGGAGTGCTCTTTTTAGCACATTCGCAAATAGCTTGCCAAACAAGGGCCTTTTTCTGAATCTTTCAAAACCAAATTTCTTTTCTTGGCAGGATTTCCTCTTACGTACCGTGACCATTTTTTCTCATAATGAACCAACAATAGTCTCCCGCTATACAGGATTCCACCTTCCTCGATAACATTATTCTCTTGTCAAAATCAAATCTTCTGGGAAAAAATTTTAATGGGACTATAGAAAATAAAATTTAAGTGACATTTTGTATTTTATGGAAATTTCTGAATAAAACTTTCGACAAGTTCCTTGTACATTTCTGCCTTCCTGTTGCCCAAAACTCTTCATCCCTGAGTATTTTTCTGATTTGCGGCCCGACAAATATTTCTTCTTTAAGTTTGGCATCGCTTAGTCTCGGGGAAAATTTGTTAGAAGTACTTAACAAAATTCCCTTCATTATACAGTGTGTCCACATTTCGATGCTCACTATTGGGATCTCGGGAATTGTAAGAGATACGAAGTCGGTTAAATTAGAAAAGATTTGGCTATTTTGGAGGTCAGTTTACATATGCTTTTGTTTTTTCAAAAAAGTTCACGGCTTACTAGATATTTGCTAAAAACGAGATTATCTTATTTTTTTTAAAGTGAAATATCTCAGGAACGAGCAAAGATAGAAAAGCACAGCAAAGGGGGTTTTTTAGAGAATTTACTTCGGAACACAAAAAAATTATTTTCGCAATTGTCTTTTATTTTACTTCGGCGGTGAAACGTAAAACCAAATTTTTTCTAATGGAACGCTAGTTGATTTCCATATTACTGAACTGCACGCCTTAAATGCTTTTCAGTGATACATAGTTTGACATAGCTATTCTTTTGTTTTACCGAGTTATGAAGTAAAAATCATTTTTCATCATAGTGCGCCATGACATCTAACACGCAAAGTCGTGGAGTTTTATCAAAGAAATTCGTTTGTTATGCGGAAATTGCTAAAACAAAATAAATACGCTTTTATGGGACATTAGCTGCTTATTTGATGTTGTGAATGCTCAGTAAAGTATCTTAAAACCGTCTTTTGTTTTGTTTTAGCAATTGTTACAATAACAAATGTAATTTATCTGACAAAAACCAATGATTTTCATATGTTTAAAGCCATGGCACACTAAGTGGGAAATGCTTTTTATTTAAAAAAAAATAAGATAATTTCGTTTTTAGCAAATATCTAGTAAGCCGTGAGCTTTAAAAAAAACAAAAGAATAAGTAAACTGATCTCCAAAACAGCCAAATTTCTTCTAATTTAACCGAATTCGTATCTCTTACAATTTCCGAGATCTCAATAGTGAGCATCGAAATGTGGACACACTGTATAAAGCTTTCCACACAATTTTTCATTTCGGCACAGTTTGGTAAGCAACGATGCTAGCAAGTCTTTTTCTGGGCCTACTAAAGACAAATTTTTAACAGATTTATCCGGGAAACGTACTCAATATTTTTCCAAGTCATTTTTTTGTTTGACTTTAAGATTTTCACATATCCGCTACTTCCGTCAATTTTTATAGGGTCGAGTTAATTTCTTTTTTAAATACTCAGCAAAGTCCATAGAATAAGATAAGTTCAAAATATGAATTTTGATTGTTTCGACTTTTTCTGCGTAAAATAATTCTGATTACGTAATCTCAAAAATCTTACGTCATATAAAATCTTGAAAATTATATTCGTGTTCGGTATCCATAAATTAAGTAAGAAAAACATCATTATCCCAATAGGAGTTATGTCTCTAGATACTTATGGAACATGTTGAAGCATTGTCAAGATTTTAAACAATCCCAAAGAATAAATCGTTAGAAACTTTTTGCGACTACTATGGAACAAGACCGTTTACTAAAACATCAGTAAGACACCATTCAAACATTTCTCAACTTACATGACAACTAATTGTGAGTTAGAGCTATCTATGTACTGTAACAAAAAGTATTAGGATCATGATTGCTCCAAAGAAAGAAAATCATATTAAAAGATAAAAAAGAGATTCTTTCTTTGCACTTTTAAAGTAAACAAGAAGAATCGATCAGCTTTTAGTAGTGGCCTGAAAAACTCAGCTTGCTTTCGATTGTGCAAATAAAATTCTTTCTCTGATATAAACACTGTTTGACTCTTGTCTATATAAGGTATTGATTAAATTAGATAATGATTATAATTTTCATGTGGTTACCTATATTTATTATTATCTTTTTGTAAAGCTTAGTTGGTTACAAAATCTCGGTTGCTGTATGAAAACGAAATTCATCTTAATGGGTGGTAAGTGACATTTGAACTTTGCTATGCTTTAGTGCAAATTAGAAAAAAACTCAAAATTAGTTAGCTATACCCAGGTTTAAGGTTACCTAGCAACCAATGCTGCGTAACGTACAGAAGAGTGAGCTTTGTTTTCCGAGGTTTAATATAAGGATCTTGGAAAGTACTGCAACTATACAAAGACAGTTAAACGATAAAAAAGCTGCACCGTTTTATGAGCTCAATTCGATGCAGTTTTTGTTTTGAAAAAAAAAGAATCTATGGATTACTAGATAGTTTGGAAACACTAAATTTCTATAATTTCTTTAAACACGAAATTGTAAACAATTAAGAATCGTTTCTGTACTTTAAATTGTTTTATAAAAATCAAAGTCAATTTGATGTCTTTTCCGTTTGAACACTGGTTATGCACCAAATTGTTAAAAATTATACTTATTCTGCATTTTCAGAGGTAGGCTGCTTGCTGTTCTTGTAATCTGAACTATTGAATTTTCCAAATAGGATGTGCGGCTTACCAGTAGAGTGTAATGATTTAGATGCTTGAAGGCATGATAACTTCTAGTATTTATGTTGTATTGTCAGCATTTTCTTACAGCGTGAATTTAGAAATTGGGTTTCTTGCTTTAATTCATTCAAATTAACATGCAAGTATTGAATGTCACATTGATTACCTTTCGTGTACCTATTACTAATCCAGGAAAAAGAGAAACCCTCAATTGTTAGTTGTTTTATCTGTTTTCTTAATTTTTCAATTTCTGCATGTAACCTATATAAGATGCAACATTCAAGTCTGGCTTCCCGAATATCTCTATATCTAAAATACGACTATCGACCGCCAAACTTCTGAACGATAGCTCATACGGCTCATTCATGTAAGTTTTAAAAGCAGGATTTAAAGGTTTGATTTCGGCAGAATTTACTTTTAGAAGTAGTAGAAGAAGGTTTTGTCTGTAAGTCAGAATTACAATATTAAAAAACTCATTGACAGCAATTACCATTTCAAGCTGCTACGAGTTCAGTTAATAAATTCCCAATAAATATTTGCGTTTTATTTTCATTCATAAAATTCTAATATTACAAAAAAAAAGTCAGTCCTTATTAAATAGAGAACACGTTCTAAAACAACAGAAAACGTTACCTCCAGCACAAAAAAGACCCAGATGACTAAAAACAAAGGAACGCTATAAAGATTCACCTGCTTAATTCTATTTAACTAACTTTGTTCGCAAAACAAAGTGCGATCAATTTCTTCAAAACTCCACAAAGTTTTTTATGAATTACCATTCCCGCAATTTATTTTTCTTAAAAAGAATTTTTAAACATCAAATTTAACCTCCACCAGTCTACCATATAATCAAAGATTAAATCAGCTGTTAAATTACCGCGACCATAGAAACATTAAAGGTAGCAATTTTTAACTGGCGCCTCTGACAGTAGAGAAGGAAGCAAAAAAAAAAGGTAGGTAAACCAGCAGAAGAGCCAACACGAACATCTTTTATAGAGAAAAACCGCCATCACGTACTTATAATATTATTATTACTATGCACAGCAACAACAGTAACAAATGAGCGGCGCACGATTAGATCGGCATAGATGAATATTAGCTAGCGGCCTGGATAATAGGAAAAATGGTCGTAAAATAATAAAAAGCGAATGAAGAAGAAGACAAGATGGCATGCAAGAGAAGCACCTGCCCCAGATATGTGTGTGTATACCTCTATACTCTACACACATATACACACACAACCTGCAATTTGCCGTTTACGAGGTTTTAACAACTCGCGTACCGCACCGGAAGTGGCGCTGTTTAGACAAAACAACCCTGTACCGTCCTCCCCGGACACCACCTTTTTCGTCTAATCCTCTCTACCGAAAAGGGGCACGTCGTTCCAACAGTTCGTAACGGATTTAGAAACTAAGGGCTCGACCAGTTCGAAAATAATCTTACACATATCACTCTAAGCATCTTTTTTCGACGTGAATTAGATCAATTAGGGAATTTCTCAGTAAAATTAATTTATAAAGCTGTATTAGAGTAAAATGAATTTGAATAAAATAAAGGTGAACCATTTTAAGAAGAATTGCTAATTGTAATGAATGTTTCGCGAAAGACAAAACGCAAAATAAGTAGGGAATATAAATAGCGAGCTTAAAACTTGTTCTTATCACAGACTTTTCGTCTGAACGTTTTAAACTATCATTGTTATTGTTTTATGTTGTATTCTTAATTTTGTAAAATGTTTGCAGTTTAACTAAATTATTGTTTTAGTTCTGATTAACTTATCATTTCCCTTTTCACAGGAAAATATAAACTGTTGTCATAAAAAATTCGTTTTAAAGTATTTTGTGCAGCAGCATTTTGTACTGTTTTTGTTTATTCTTCGTCAAAACAACTAACTTAGTACGATTTGTACTTCTCCAAAAAGAATATTCACGGAGAGAACACCCCAGAGAAGATTGATGAAAGCTTGATCATCATCGAATAGTGTAGTTGAACAATTTGAAGGCGAAGCCCAAATTATTTCCGGTGAAGCTATCTCGAGAAATTTAATGGATGACAGAGTCTGACTAATCTTCGTACATATTTCCTCAGTGTAGTGATCTATAATATATAACGGTGTGCTTTTTCTGCCTCCGAACAGACCGTTATCGTTGAGGTCTCCATGGTTTTCCTTAGTAATGTAAGTGAATACCGGAACAGTATGTTCATGGATTTGATTACTGCTTATCTCATCTTTCCTAAAATTCCCACTCTTATCTAAAGGGAAGCCTTTGAGCTGTTAAAGCGGGTTCGCCTTCCATTGAAAGACTGAAACACAATGATCTTGATCAAGAAAAACTTTTTAAACGCAATCTTGTGCTTTTAATGGAAAACCCAATACTTCAATTTTCGTAAATTGTTACTCCCAAGTCTCTAAATAGATAGAAGAGAAACGTTAACAACTTGAAACTTAGTGAAAAATTGGTTCCCATTACATATTATCTTTTTTCAGTTGTACATATCGACAATTAACTATAAATTGCAGCTAAATGTGCAAAGATGTGCAATTGATTTTTTTAGGAGTTTTAACTGATATAATTAGCTTTCGGGAAATGCCATTAACGACGTGTAAGAAAGTGCACCTAATCTTATAACCCTGCTAAAAGTAAAAATGTACTTTTTATGACTATTATTGCTGCTTATATTTATTTTGCTTGTATGTTTTTAAAAAAATATTTGTTAGACACTAAACTACACACAATACGCACTGACTATTTAAAAAAAATAGGCACAACTTCGAAATACAGTTCTTGATTTTGTGGTTTCGTTCCGCACCAATACCAGCATGCGGAGCAAGGAGGGTCTAGAAGATCTAAAATGAAGCGAAAGTGTTCTAGTTTGTTTTACAACTTAAATTAGTCAAACTCTACTCAATATAACAAATTTCCTTCACAATAAATAATCGCAAGACGCCAAAAAAAAAGATTGATAACGTCAAAAATTCGATATCGATCGATGACGTCTTAATTCCGCAGATGGTAATTACAAAATATAAAACGAAATATTAAATGTGTCCAAATGATTTTATGAAATTCAAAAAAGCTTCTGGGTAAATACATTTACTTGATAGAATTTACATCTAGTAACTATCATGTTTGATGAGTACTAGTGTAGTAGCTTCCCTGGTCACTAGGGTCACTTCGAGAATTCTCAGCAAAATTCTAAACAATAAATGATCAAAAACCTTCAAGCTTCAAATAGGTGCGTCAAAGCCATTTCAACATAAAAAATCCCTTGAGACAATTTTGCATTCCATTCATAAATTTAAACTGCCAGATTTCCATGGTTAAGTCCTTCCAGGTCGGAAGGCACCCTATAGATTGAGTCGATTCCATCGAAACATTGTTCTGTTGTAGTGATAATGATATTAATCTTTTTGTCACGTTTTAAAGTGTTTTTTGATTCTGAATCTTGACTAACGCTACTCGAGTTTTCACTGATCCAATGTGCCACACAATGTCGGTAACATCATCTGGGATGAACTATAGTAGCCTGAGCCAAAATAAGCAAAATCGACAGCGTTGGCAAATTTAACATTTTGGCCTGGAACACTAAAGATGTGTTAAATCTCATCTAAAACCAACTTGAACAAATCGCAGTTCTCGAAGGTACATCACAAAGGCCAACGGTGCCGAAACATCGACTAATCGACTAGTAGGTAAACTGCCCCGTCCCAGTTCTGCTTAGATCGGCCAATAATCCAACAGAACTTGCACGGCCAACCACGGAAGAAACTAATATCACTCATAAGGAACGATGATGGAAACTGAGAATTTCACCTTGGCCAATTGTGAAGGCTGTTGAGATTAACTTCAGTGGTGAGTTCCATCCAAACAACACCTGAAGAAAGCCCCAGTGGCAGCAATGGACAAGAAGGATCTGAACAAAAATAGACTTTCTGGAGTTTAGAGATGAAGGCTAGCAATCAAGCTCTTGCGCCCAAGAAATCAAAAGTAAACTAACTTATCTTATAATATCAGGTGCCAAAATCTAATTATTGGAGCGATTCTTGGGTACGAAAAAACGATTCAAATCGTCTTGCAAAAAAACGGGAAAATTTTTCGTGTTATTGTACTACAAGTGGTCGAAGTTCGATTGCGACTTGAAATTGTGTCCGAAAAGTCATCTGACCACAAAGAAAACAACCGGTCAGAAAGGAACGGTTGACGCGTAAAATCCAACTGGATTGAAAACTCGAACAACCTGAAAGGTTCAACAACTCATAAGTATTCCACAGACAGGTTTAACCGGTATGAATCATCCCGAAAGACCAATCAATACATGTCTAAGGAGTTCAAGATATTCCAAAACTTGGTCTGTATCTGAACTTTGGACTAGGACCGGCTCAAAGCATGTTGGCGGCCTAAACAAAAATTGTTTTTTGCAAAAGGTCCTTGTGATTGTAAAACACCGGCCGGATGGCAAATCTAATTTCGGGCACTCAACGAACAGAGCCTTTAGGCATGTCATGACAAATTCTTATCAAAACAATATCGTTCTCTGGTAAAACAAACCGTTAACAAGTCGATAAGTTGAAGAGATAAGGATCTTGTATACTTAGGAAGAACACTTGCTGGGCAGAAAACAGCAGACGAGTGGAAACAGTGCACCTAAACTTAAGCTAAAACAAACAAAATATGGAGAAAACTTTGCCAGAAAGCGAGCCTTACTTAGTCCAAGCAACGACCATAGTTTACCCTACGTTACATCGGCCACAATTTAATTTTTCCCTTATAAGTTGTGAGGCACTGCTTTTTTGCCGTAAAAAGTCGAGATGCCCTAACTTTGCGGTTGAATAAAAGAAAAACCGTCGGTCAAAGCAGGAAAGGTAAATCTTCTTCCTTCTACAGGTTCTACATAATTTGGTTAGACTTCAAAAAAAATAAAGACCTAAATTGGAGAATAACCCCAAAAAAGGTTAAGTTTTGATTGCGGTCCTTCAGATGGCTGTAAAGACTTTTCTTCACCTATACTATCTTGGTGTACACACGACTCATAAATCTTGACAGTTCGATAATTCTATAAAGAACTATAGATATCTCGTTTGGTAGTAGTCTGCTGCACCGAGGGAAATAGTGCAATTTTGCAATTAAAAAATTAAACCTTGACAACGCACAGAGTCAAAACGGGTGACATCACCGTGGTGCTTATTCGAGTCTTTTTTGTAGAGAATCTAAGCCCTACAAATTAGCTTATATTGGTTTTTGTCAAATCTGGCATAGTCGTCTATTAATGCTGCCAGAGCTTGTGAGACGCACTAGGTTTTTTTATGTATGTTCTTTATTGTACTTTCACAAGTAAATTTTTCTTGTACTCAATGACATGGGGTACAGTCTAAACATTTTCTACATAGAATTGGTCAAAAATAGTCGTTGTACATAGTAAAAGTTGAAAGAATCCAAGAAAGCCCTTCCAACATGAATTACCAAAATCATCTCAATTACACGTTTACCTCAGAGGGCGCAGCTGTAAGAACGCGAGAATCGGCAAAGACCTAAACTCGAAAAACAAATTACAACTCACAATCACTGGACGTAATTTGGGTGTTATTTGTGTATGGTCATTCGATCGAAGTCCTAAAATTAAGTGCGAAATAAGCAAAATTTACAATCATTTCTCAATATTTCAAGACCAGGATGTTTAAACAGAGATGCGATTTTTGGTTTATACCTCACATAAATAAACTGTTCATTAGTCGCCCGAAATTAGCCCGTGGACGTAAATTCGACATCCGTTTTAAACCGGGCGTTAATTGGGCGTCCTAGTTTGCTACGCATTTGTCAAACGTATAATTGTATCCTGTAGGCAATAAATAACTTAACCGCATAAGTCTCCTTCGTCGTAAAAGTCTAGACCCACACAGCTGCAACAGGCAGGCACAAAAAACAATATAAACAAACCCCAAATCTTACAAACTTAACAGGTAGAAAGTCAGTTGTGAAATGCGGGGTCGGTGTGTTGAACGCAAGACATCACCGTGTAAAACTTGCCTTACTGTGTTTTTGTGAGGGACTATTCAATGCATAACCAATATGGCAATTTGATAAATGCATATATTGTTGATTATCTTTCTGTTGTTGTGATCATTGTTGTTGTGTGGAAGCCCAACCCAAGTGTGTGCACTTCAGAGAAAATCACCCCGCTAACCACCGAGAATGCATGGTGGCCAAAGAGATACAGAAAATTAAAAATAATAAAACGAAAAAACCCAACTTACATAAACAACCGCCAAGAGAAAGACGGCAGCTACAGGAAGAAAAAAAGATAGTAGCTGGAACATATAGCCAGATGGTAGTAGGTACAATCAGTAGTAAACAAAATGTACAAAAGAGAAGTAATGACAAACAAAACGTGTCCACCGAACAGACATTGCAAATGATTCTGGATAAACTAAACATACAGGAACAAATTGTTCAAAAAATTCGAAGAACGTTTAATCAGATAGGAAGCTAGCGCCAGAGAATTATGGAATGAAATGCCAATGGGTTGTTGCAACACGAACAGGAGTTGCAAGCAGTCCTTGATATTGAGAAAATAGATGTGTGCCTCATTTCTGAGACACACTTTACCAATCAATCATACATCGAATTCAAAGGATATAAAGTGTACCACACTGTACATCCTAAAATACTGTCGAAGGAGCAAGTGCCATAATAATCACGAGGAAGTAGAACATAAAACTGAAGAAATACAAGCTACCGCAGTGAGTATTAAATCAAGAAACTATCAAGTTACTGTACCTGCAGTTTACTGTCCCCCAAGACACTCCCTAAAGAAACATCAATATCGTGAGTTTTTAAAAACACGTGGGAATAGATTCATCACAGGGGGTGATTTCAACGCGAAAAACATCCAGTGGGGATCTAGATCACGACAACCAAAGAAAAGGAGCTTTTGGAAGCAATCAGAGGAAACGGATGCGAACGATTATCGACGGGTAAGTCAACGTATTGGCCAACAGATAGAAATGAGATATCAGATCTCATAGACTTATATATATTGTTAAGAACATACCAACAAACTTCATGCGAGTAGAAGAAGAATGGGACATGAACTCATATCACTCACCAATCCTTCTGACGCTGAGTGAAGATATCATAAGAAAAGAAACTAACACAAGCTTGGTGAACAGGCAAACAGACTGGGAAAGCTTTAGGCTCAGTCTGGAAGAAACAACTATTCTCTCGGCACCACTGAGAAATGAGCAACTGGACGAATAAGTTGAATTATTTATAAACAGCATGGGAAAACACTTCTACAACCAAAAGAAGAGCAACAGGCAACAACTGCCCAAAAGAAATTAGAAACCTTATCACAGAAAAGAGGAAGATAAGGCGCAAATGACAACAATCCAGAGCTCCACAAGACAAAACAAATCTGATTAACATCAGTCAACACATAAAAAAAGAGATGCGATAAATAAAATATGACTCGATTAACACCTACCTGAGGGAGTTAACGGATCATAACAGCACTGACTACTCTCTCTGGAAAGCCACCAAAAAAAATGAAAAGACCGATAATGCAGACCCTCCCAATAAGACGAGACGATGGGAACTGTTCAAGAAGTAACAAGCAAAAAGCCAAGATCTTTGCAGATCATTTATAAAGAACATTCCAACCAAACGAAGAGCAGGAAGAGGAACCAACTTGGGATGCAATTCCCCAAGAAAAAACAAAATCGAGCTTACTACGTCCAGAGAAGTAGCTAAAGAGATCAAAGATAACATAATTCCAGAGAAAGCCCACGAATTGACTTAATCATCGGCGAAGTGTTAAAACAGCTCCAAAATTGATCACTTCAGTCTTCAGGCTGATGTACGAGCCCAAACTGTGGAAAGTTGCAGAGGTCATCATGATACCTAAACCTGGAAAACCTCCACATGAATAGCTTCGTCCTACAGACCTATCTCATTGCTACCTGTAGTGTCGAAACTATTCGAAAAGTTCCAAAACCAATAATCGAAGAAAAAGAATTAATTTCATCACATCAGTTCATGAAATAAACATGTAGACCAAGTACATAGAATAGTCAACGTAATAGAAGAAAAAATGGTCTGTTCAACAATCTTCCTAGATGTAGCTCAGGCTTTCGATAAGGGGTGGCACGAAGGCTTGAAGTACAAACTGAAAAGGTTTCTGCCTAAACATCCTTGAGTCATACATCTCAGACAGATATTTTAGAATTAAACAAGATGAAGCTTACACAGAGCTAAAAGCAATCAGCGCAAGGGTACCTCAAGGAAGCGTATTAGGTCCTGTCCTGTACCTGCTGTAAATCTGTGACATTCCCACACTAGGGGGTAGCACAATAGCTACCTTCGTCGATGATACTGCTATACTGGCAATTGGGAAGAGTAATGAAGAAGCTACAGAAAAGCTCCAAACAGCTGTCGACCAAATCAACGTTTGGACGAAGAAATGGCGGATCAAACCCAACGAATCAAAATCGATACATGCTAACCTCACAAACAAAGTTGCTCAACATATGCCAGTCGATATAAACAATAAACAGATTCCATAGTCAAACACAGCTAAATAGTTAGGTATTACTCTTGATGCAAGGCCACGCTGGAAAGCACATGTCAAAAAGAAAAGAGAAGAACTTGATATTAAATTCAGAAAAATGTATTGGCTAATTGGAAGAAACTCCAGCCTGTAACTGCACAACAAACTTCTGCCGTACAAGCAGGTACTTAAACCAGTATGGAGCTACGGGATCCAGCTATGGGGTTGCACCAAACACAGCAACATCAATATTATTCAAAGACTTCAAAATAAAGTATTAAGGACCATCATAGAGGCACCATGGTATGTCAGAAACAAAGACATTCATTGGAAAGTGAGTATGGAAACGGTAGACAGGTTTGCAAGAAGCCACGAAGAAAGGCTTCATCAACATGTGAACTTTGAAGCGATTCAGCTTCTCTACAACACAGGGATAGTGAGAAGACTTAAAAGAACTAAGCCTTTTGAGTTAGTGTAAGTGATAGTTTTAGTGTAAAGCAGAGTAAAGTGTACACGTTAAACATAGTGTAGTCAAGTGCTAGAACCTAAGGAACGCTATTGGGCCAAACCTTAGAGTAAGAACAGTAGTAGCTTAGGATAGAATAGAATTTCTTATTAGTCAAAATCTTGCCAATCCATCACACTGGTTCAGTGGATCAACTGGTTGGTCACAACGCAAGTGGCACATGTTCGAGTTTGAGATAGCAAGACTTAATTACTATCAAAAACTGTAGGTTAGCTTTGTCTCGAGTGATGTTTTTCTGTCTTCAATTGAAAGAAATTGCATTTTGAGTATTTCGAACTTTATGAAGAGTACTAAACCACAGGTTTATACGTACAATGCAATCATCATAGAGTTAGCCTAAATAATCTCCTGATGGGATTCCTGTATTAATTTCCGTTGCTGTATTATCGACTAATCAAATACAAGTACTAGAGGTTTGGTATCGGATTTAGACCATCCACTTATTAGTTCAGCCGAAGGACGCACGCACACAGCTGAAAATCTTTTCTAATTTGCTAATGAATTTTTTTTAAACACCTTTATTCAGGTATGACTACTACAATCTTAATATAATTAATTTATTAGTACAGATGAATTGTGTTTATATTAAACAAGACTTGTGTGGAAATACTAAACCAGTGCTTAGTTGCCAATAGTACTCTTTACGTCTTTTATCTACATAATTCATGCGGTTTTGTTCGCTTCAGTCTTCTTCTTTCATTGGTTGTGTCCAATAATTGAATTGCTTCCACGTTTGGATGATTGAGAAGTCTAATCTCATGTTTATTGGCTCGTTCCTTGATAACTTCCTCTATCGTGGGTATATTGAGGTCGTTATGTATTTCGTTATTGGTTACGTATCGATATGCGTTGGTGATCATCCTCAGGAATTTGTTTTGACATTTTTGTATTATCTCTCGATTAGATTTATGTGCACAACCCCAAAGTTGTATCCCATACATCCATATCGGTTTGAATATAGATAGATAAATAGTTCTTTTACAATGAAGATTCATTTTAGAATAATGTCCAACCAGCCAATACATTTGTCGTTGTTTAATGCGAATTTGTTCAGCTTTTTTTCTTAGATGGTGTTTCCAGTTTAATCTTGAATCTAAATGAAGCCCAAGATATTTTGCTGATTCTGCTTGAGGGATGGGTACCTCGTTGAGATATGTTCTTAGACTGCAATTTCTTCGCCGCAGCGTATATGTGACGTGGACTGATTTCAGCTCGTTAAGCTTGATTTTCCAGTCTTTTGTCCATCTGTTGATTTTGTTCAGTGTGCGTTGAGTTTTCTCAACTGCTATTGATTGTGATTCATTTACCGCCATGATTACAGTATCATCTGCAAAGGTTCCGGTGAATGTCTCATCTGATGTTGGAATATCAGCAGTATATAGCAGGTACAAAAGGGGTCGCAACACACTTCCCTGCGGTACGCCTGCTTTTATTGGATAAAATTTTGACTTGGCATCCTCGTGCATCACTCGAAATTGCCGATTAGCTAAGTATGATTCTAGCAATCTGCAGTAATTTTTGGGTAGCATTTTACTCATCTTGAGGATTAAACGCTAATGAATAAGTATCAACTTTTCGCCTTTTGGGATTTACATTTCGTTCTTAAAAACGAAAAAAAGAATCTCCAATATCTTTTCGACCATTTTGTTATTGAATAGACCAGCTCTGAAAGGAGTATATATTTTGGCCCTCTCGGTCTCCATCGAGTCTTTCTTTACTTTGTGTATTGAATCGTGCGATGGTCTATCGTTCACCACCTCAAAAAAACAAAATCTTCATAATTCCTGTATTGGTTATACTTTTAATACAAAGATTAGCCAAGCACCAATCTTCTCGGTTGTTATTCGCCCAACCCACTAACACAGTTATCATATTAAAAATGACATCCAACTTTTTCACAACTGCTTTTAGCGGTATGCATATATGCTTGTGTTTTTCAAAATCTGCAGCCGAAATGATCTGAATGGTTGATTTTACTTTACTACCTAATATAACAAGGGTTAGTAGCCTTAGAAACACGGTAAATTCTTACTCTTAAAGAGGAAGCATCTGCTGCGGTTAGATGTCTCTAGAATTTATCTAAGAGGTAAACAAGAATTATGAAAACTTGAAAGTATCTTTTTTAGTTTTAAAGTCAATCTATTTATAGATCCATTTAACAAATGTGTAATATAATTCCTCAGAAACACACAAAAAAATAATTAAGCAACACATTTATTTGCCTGTTGTGTTCCTACTGTTTCATATTATTTCACTTCCAATAGATGCAAATCTTCTCTTTTGCAGGAATTTAAAAAACAAACAACAACAGCACAGAACCAGGACCTTTTCTTTCATTTGAGAAAGCGCACCGTCCATATTTCAACTTTGGCGCTAATCTCCCTAAAAACAGCCAGGTAATATTTCAGCTGCATGGATTTGAGCTGACAGAAAGAAATTTTTTCTTTAAACACAATAGACCCCTCAGCGATTTTAAAAGCCTCCAAGAATAAAATTGTAGAAAATCGAGAAGAGAGAGCGTGTCCCAGGAGGCAGCATGAAGTGCATTTTTCCCTCGATCCTTCGGTTGTTAAAAGCAGCCCATCTAGCCCACGATGGTTGCGTTTTAGAAAAGAAAAACTCGGCATATAACCTCCAAAAATACAATGAATAACAGTATCGGGGAACAATGGACAGGTAGCGAACTCGGGTTGGGTTAGGAAAGGTAAGGAATGAGACCAGTTCCGGACGCCCACAGGTAAAAACCCGGAGCACACACGTATCTAAGATGCTTTATAGATGGTTTTATTTTTAAAGAGCCAAGACGTCGAGTGCTGACGTGCACTGAAAATCAGTGCCGGCTCATAATCAACGTGATGTATTTTCGTGAAGCAGAGGTTCGGGCAGGGTGAATATATAAGGTATTAAACCAATTCCCGCCAAAAACCTCAAGGTCAGTATGCAGTTAAAAACTCACTCTCAAGAAGTTCACGAATCCATATCGAAAACAACAACCAGAAAAATAAAAGAGGCACATTTATGTGTTTTATTTGTGTTTTCCTCTTATTTTATTTACTTAATTCTCTGCTTGAATTCTTGAGGGCGCCCACATAAAATACATTTAGCTTGTAACATTATTTATTAGGTACGTGTATTTATTTCTATTACATCGGTATTAAAGGTGTGTTTCAAATAACACTCGAATTTGACAGGTACATTAATTAAAACCGAATGATTCCACGCATATTTAATCTGTCGTTTTCGGAGTTATTGTTTTCGAGACTATTTAATATCGTAATAAAGTAATTTATTTTTTTTAAGCAACCTAATCGGTCTTTTCCTGAGCTTTTAAATTTCTTCTAATAACAACATATGTAAAAGTATACAGAGATAGCCATGAAAATAAAGAACGATAGAAAATGGACTGGATGATTTGATTTTGATGAACTCTTTTGTACAGAAGTGATCAAAAAGTAATTATCATTACAAAATACCTGGAAATCAAAAACTAACGAGTTAACTAGGTCCACTATCACCTGTCATCGGTTATTTTTTTTCTGCAAATAGACACCATATCAGCTACTAAAATATACACACCGAGTTTCTAAATTACGTAGATTTATATATCAAACTAGCATCTTTCAATAAGGGTTCGTTTAAAAGTAATTTTTGTTTTGAAAAACGATGCTATCAGTGAGGCTAAATAGGTTACCAAACAGAACAGTTTAGCTGTACTAATTTGAGCTAATCTATTTCGAATAAGACATAAAAAGAATATTATAGATGGTTAAATTGTCAAAAGGTTATTATTATAAAACAAAGGAAGAAAACGCAAGCTATCATTGCACCTGTATTAGTTTTATTAACTTTAAAATGTGAAAATGAATGTTAGCCTTCATTTTTTATGAGATTCTTCAGTTTCGTAGTGATTGGATTCATCATTTCTAAGGTATGAATTTTCCATTTCAAGGTTTACTCGTGTATCTTTGGGATAATTTGTTAGCATTTAGAAATTCGGGTGCTCAATACCTCAAAAATAGTTTTCTTAGGTTCTTACCTTCGCTCACAGAGTTTCTACTCCAAGAAAGTTAAGAGAAGAGGACCACTAATGTCCGATTGGAGGATGTAGATATTTAGAATTTCAACAGTAGAGATCTTTGCTGAACTATCGACTTTTTAATCTATCCCATTCCACGTCAAGTTTTTCCAATCTATTTGCTCATTCCGCCCGTTAAGATTTGTCTTTTGTTTTACTAGGCTGAATAATGATTGAACTTATTAAGATCAATAAACAATGTCAATGAAAATAAAAATCGACATGGTAGCCCAGGAGTATACGAACTGGAAACCCACTTCCGTATGCAGGTTGATGTAAGGATAGTGTCAAAAGTGTCGTTCGACTCGTAGTGACGATGACGCGTGGAAGAACAATCTTGATGATGCCAGTCTCGATTCGGAGGCTATAGCCGTGGTGACGTCATCGAAATGGTAGACTTCTACATTTAAATAATTGGCATTTTCTCAGAACTTACTCCACGGATCTCGATGTTTACTATCTCATTTTAATAATAGTAAAAAGTTCTAGAAAAGTCTTCCATACATATTTAGCATAAACATAACAGTTTTCTTCCGCAATTCGCAAAACACGTAAATCAACTCCTGAAGAAAATTAACGCAAGAAGTTTGAAATCATTAAACATTTTATGGAGGTGACCTAGGTCATCCTCTGTCACTGTTGATAAACAATTGCAATTGTTTGACAGACGTAAAGTAACATTTTGCAATTGTTTGTTAATAAGACATGTAACGCTGTCTAAAGTGATCTTTAAAAGGCAATAAATTCAGTTTAGTTAACGATTCTTTTTAAATTGAATGTCATTAAGTAAATGAAACGTTTTATCTAGTGAACCTAGAGTAGAAAAAATGAATCGCCCACGCAACTTAAGAGAAGATGAAGCCGCGAAAGCACTAACTCTCATTAATGAGGGACATAGCCAGCGATATGTGGCTAATTTGTTAGGAATTAGACAATCAACGATTAGTCGAACAGTTAAACGTTTCAATGAACTTGGAAGTTACTGTAGAAGCCAGGACAGGGTCGTAAGAAGTCTACAGATGCAAGAGATGAGCGATATCTTATGCAAGTTGCCTTAAGCAATAGGCGTTCTACCAGTTTAGAGCTAAGCAGAACCTTAACAGCAGCTCGAAATGTAACAATTTCTGCACAAACGGTCAGGAGAAGGCTTAATAAAGGAGGATTGGACAGTAGAAGAGCAGCTATTGCACCATTGCTCACAAGAGAACATACAGTTACTAGACTGCGTTTTGCAAGAGAACACGTAAATTGGACCATTGACGCGAGTTTTGTTTTCCGACGAAACAAGAGTAAGTCTTAACTCACCAGATGGACGTCAACGAGTCTGGTGGAGGCCAAGAGAGAGGTTTGCTGCTTGCAATATCTCTCCGAGCATCCCATTTGGTGGTGAATCAATAATGTTCTGGGGAGGAATTTGTTTCGATCCATGAATGCACATTTCTACGTAAAAAAACATCCTAGAAGAACATGTGATGCCATTTACCCCTTTTGTTGGGGACAATTTCATTTTTATGCAGGATAACTCTCAGCCCCACGTTGCTACAGAGGTACTCGACTACCTTCGGTTCGTGAATATTGGACTAGCCACCAAGAAGTCTAGATATGAACCCCATAGAGCATCTATGGGATACACTAAAATGGTCAGTTAGGCGTCACATACTTGCTCCTATGATTCTTAGGGAACTCGAACACGTCGTTCTTGTTGAATGGGAGAATATTCCCCAAAAAACCATTTACAACTCGATGCTCAGACGTATGGAAGCAGTGATAAGAGCTAAAAAAGGATCTACACGCTACTGAATTCATATTCTTACGATTTAACTTCATCTTCAATTTTTTTTTAAAGTTTTTCATCGACACCGTTTTCATTGCATTTGATATTGTTGTTTCTTTCTGTTATTTATTCATGTCTTTTACCAACAATACCATTCTAATTTATCAAACATTAGTTGAAATCAGTTATAATGAAAAGTTTTGTTGATGCGTTAATTTTGTCCAGCAGTTTATACCAAACTACGTATGACACTTATCACGCTTGATTTCCACTACCTGCATGCCGTGGAAAACCGATCGGTCAGTCGGCGTTGCCAGGTGCACTGATCTTTTGGAAAATCTAGGGATTTTAATCATATCTACCAAAAAGTTATTTGTATTTCACCCCCACTACACCTTTAGGATCTTTAGATCTCCTCCCCAAGAAAATAGCTAACCAAGACCTCCCAAAGACAGTATATCAAAATTATAATAAGAAATTACGGTGGTATGAAGATCTTTTCGAAACTTCACCAGATGTGAGAGTTTGTAATAAAAATAATAAGGTCACAGACACTCGAGACAAGCTATTACCAGTGCTTTCACTATACCCTCAAACAGACTCGATGAAATGTGGATTATCCATTGTTTCTTTTTTTTGCTTGATGCTTTCAACAGCTTAGGCATGCATTAGATGAAAAAATTTGAATCTAAATATAAACATAAAACTTTTATATCTTATGTAGACAGCCGCCCAAAAATTTGCCCTCACAGGACAGCGCCCTGCACACCATGCCACCTGCGATGGATCAAAATCAGGCTTTGCCTGCCATCTGACCACCTGCGGTGGCTCAAAATTACAGCGGCTTAAAATCCAGTATTTCCCTACAGCAGGGCATCCTTAACTAGATCACTTGCAGCTGACGAAAGATAAACTTTATTCCACAATAAGCCACCTGCGTTGCTTCAAAATCATGCTTTTCCCCTACACCTGATCGGACCGCGATCGTCTAGACTTGCTCTTTGCCCTTCACCAAACTACCAGCTACAGCCCAATATTAGACTTTGCCGTCACCAGTTTTACCCCGCAGCAGGCCATCTTCAGTGGCTTAAAATCAGGTATCGCCGTCCAGCCGGGCACCTGCAATTGCCCACAATCAAGCTTTGCCCACCATGTCATGGGCGGTAGCCCAATATCGAAGAACTTTGCTCTACTAGGCCTTCACCTGCGCCTTAACTTTATCTTTACCTCACCAACCCATGATTTAATTAATTATTTTATATATGCCTTTTTTATACAGTGTGTCCGAAAAGTATGGAATATCCTATACATCTCAGTAAATATGCATTTTATGGAAAAATGTTTCCTATAAAGGTTGTTTAGGGTTTAGTTTTACATTACAGGGCAATACCAAATAACTATTTAAAAAAAAACAAAAGCGCAACGAATAATGCTTCAATTTTTCTTAATGAGAAGGTATCCTTTTATTGTACTCATTTGATAGAGAATGTTTTTCTCTTTTCAATGATGTAAAACTTTGATACACTTGCATAAGTACATTTTGATTAAAACGTAAAACATTGTTTGAAAGTTTATTTCAAAATTCATCTGTTACCAATTGAAAATTTTGTATAACTACACTCTACAGTTCATAGAAGGTGTTCAAAATGTGCACCATTCACGGCGTGGCAATGATAAAGTCGTCTTTCAAATTCGTTTACTGCATTTTGAATCGTTTCTGGTGTGACAGCTCTAATCTCTGTTCTAATACGGTCTTTTAAAGTTTCAATATCTTCAGGCATATCGACATAAATCTTATTTTTGAGATGGCCCCACAGAAAAAAATCAAGTGAACTTAAATCCGGCGAGCGAGCTGGTCATTCTACTGCACCTCTTCTGCCTATCCATCGATAAGGGTAAGTATTATCAAGAAACTGTCGGACATTAATTCCGAAATGAAGAGGAGCCCCGTCTTGTTGCAACCATATTCTGTTATGGAGTACATCTGGATCTAGTTCATTAGGAAATAGAACAGCTAAAGCAGGAACTAAGTCAAACCCGCTGTTAAATTATGTTCTATAAAAAAAGGTCCCAAAATTTGGGTTCCAATAATTCCTGCCCAGACATTGACTTTCTGCTGATATTGGGTGTGCCCTTCTACATACCAGCTAGGATTTAGCGAAGACCAGTAGCGCGTGTTTTGTTTGTTAATGGTACCATTCAAACAAAACGTTGCCTCATCAGTGAAGAGGATATTTTTATGAAAATTTGCATTTTCCTGAAGCCTATGTGTTATTTCTTCCCAAAATTGCAATCTTCGATCTAAATCATCTTCTAATAATTCTTGAACTATACAAGGTTTATACGGATGCCACTTCTCCTTTCTTAGAACTTCTTGTGCAGTAGATTTCTTTAAAGAACAGAAACATGTGGATTTTCCACGACAGCCAACATTATATTCTCACGTTGTTCATTATTTAGAGCTTTAGGTCTGCCCGTTTTTGGACGATCTTTGACAGAACCCGTCTCATGCAATTTATGCAAAATCTTACTTACAGTAGACTGAGAAATATGGTATTCGGGGTGCACGTTATTAAACAAATTGCAAACTTCCTCCTATGTTCTCCTTCTGTCTCCATATCCCAGCATCATTAAAATTTCGATACGATGTTTTTCTGATAAATGATCCATAGCAAGTCGTATTTTTGTAACTTTGTTATCCTCACGTTAATCAAAATGCTTAAATTAATTAAACAAATAACTTTTCGCTTCAGTTCGGTTATTAATTGACATTTCTACGATGCATTCAATTGTTGCAACAAACAAAAGTGTATCACACTGACCATAATGTGACTAGATAATACTGAAAATTTAAAAGACTGCGCCTGGAAAGGTAACAGATGAATAAATAAACTTTTAAACGTTATTCAAACAATTTTTTGCGTTTTAATCAAAATTTACTTATGCAAGTGTATCAAAACTTTACATCATTGAAAAGAGAAAAACATTCTCTATCAAATGAGTACAATAAAGGGATACCTTCCCATTAAAAAAAAATTGCAGCATTATTCGTTGCGCTTTTGTTTTTTCAAAAAATAGTTATTTGGTATTGCCCTGTAATATAATGCTAAACAGTAAACAACTTTTATAGGAAACATTTTTCCATAAAATGCATATTTACTGAGATATATAGGATATTCCATACTTTTCGGACACACTGTATAAAATAATTAATTAAATCATTAACAACCCACAAAAACAGGAAAACCCGTTCCGCGCTCTTTTACACGTAATGTTTACCCCTTAAGTTCATAATTTACCCCCTGAAAGAGTTAATTTCAAGGGTTGGTATGAATGAAAAATCATGTTGATGAAATTTTATGCTGTTTTAATGCATCTAAGGCATATTTAGCCAAGGACATGATTTTTTATTTAAGATTTATACGACATTTACGATAGTCTGCTTGATTTTTTGGCCAATAAGCAGCCGATAACATTTTTTGGGCCCGCTAGAAAATCATGTCGACTAAATTATTATTATTTTTGACACGAATTGAACAAATTGCCTCAGGTTTTAAACTGTTAGCACATGCTAAATTTTTACATGGTATCTGACACCTGCGTCCATCGAGAGACCTGGTAGAAAATTTACACGGTGCATACATATGGACTATCAACTTTAAACTAACATCATAAGCAAAATGTTAGCGTTTGCTAAAATTACCCAAACTGGCCAAATGCCCGGGTCTAGCATCTGGCTAAATAACTTCTTTTCACCTATACTTTCGAACAACAGAATCGACATGATGTTGCTTTGAGCTATTGGAATAAGAGCTCCTGGAATATTACCTGGTTGTTTAGTTCTCAAAATGCCATTGACTGAAAAGTGTTCGGGAACTAATCTTGCGTCAACGAACGGAAAACCTTGCAGTTTCTACTTTGTTCTTGTCAATTGTGTCAAACATCCCAATGAACGGTCCAAAGATGCCTTAAGAAAATCAATCACTCCAAATTATTTTATATTATCAATACAAAAACGACCGTTACATCAAAACAAATGACTACTAGCAAAAGTAGTGCAAAATTTGTTTGCAGACAATATAAGTCATTTTATTCAAAAAATTTCTCTGGAACTTATATATTTTCTTCGACTCCAAGAAGTTACAGTAATCGGAAAATGAAGAAAGGGACTGTTCTTTTGCATAGTACGGTTTCCTACAATTTTCATTCTTTACTATCGGAGCAATGAAATGCAACGCATCTTTCCTACAATGCGCTTAAAAAACGAAATACGTTAATGTCATAGTTTCTTGGCCATATTAAACTCTCATAACCTTCCTTCCTTTTCCTTGAGAAATGGACACTTCTTCACAAAAGAAATCTTTAGATGTTAAACTTCTTTTTTGTTTCTTCAATGAATTAGTTCAACTATGCAAACTAAAATCACTATCATCCTAACCTCTAAGGTTCACTTTTACAATCGTTGGATAACCTAATCGAAGGTATTATTACCATGGATGCAACTGTATTTTGTCATTTTCACAACTGCATCTATGTCAATAATACCTTTGATAAAGTTATCCAACAATTGTAAAAGTGGGCCTAAACCATTTTATTCTATCCCGGAATCTTCTTAACTGATTTTAACGTATGATGGCCTGTTGGAAATCTCATGATACACTCTACAAATTGAATTGACAATCTTTTCATTATGCAGACCTTTGTCCTATACATTGACTGATAACTGATAAGTGTCATGCGTAGTTTGGTGTACTTACGTTTCTTTTTTGAGAATTGCGGAAAAACTGTTACGTCTACGTTAAAAGTATGCAAGGCCACTCTTTTAGAACTTTTTAGTAAATTTAAAATGAGATATTAAATATTGAAATTTGCTGAGTAGGTTCAATTATGTAAATGTGAAAAGTGGCGATTTTAATGATGTTATCGAACGGAACTGTTCTTTTACGCGCCAGCACCAATAAGACGATATCTTCCGCATCATTTTATCACTAGCTTACACGCAGAACTATATATTCTCCTGGACTATCAGTAGCAGAACCTCAAAGGATTGCTTTTGATGTTAGTGACGAGCTATTCGATACCTATTCAACCAATACCCGGAACCCAATCATCTACGATTGTTTTGGAATTTAACGTGCTGGTTAAGGTCTTCAAATGATACAAAAAGAAATTTTAAGAAAATTATTTTGATATCTACTTTCATAGTTACAGCCTCAAAGTTGAAAATTACTAAAAAAAAATGGTCTGTCTTACTAACTTTAAACGGTCACATTTATCTTCGTTTTCGTGTATTGTGAAAGTTTTCTGAAAATTCCCAATTTTAGAATTTTAAAAAGTTGTGGATAGTCTTTCAACACATAGCTGCAAACTTAAGAAATTTTAAGATAATATCTTACTGATTTTGCAATCAAGATTTCAAGACCATCATTTGATTAAATTCGAAATCAAATGTGACCATCGACATGATTTTTTTTTGCGCAACCGGCCCTTAATTTATCACTTTTCTCAATTTCTAACCAGTAATTTAATACCAAAAGCTTTATTCACACAACTAAAAGATAAAAAGTTGATGTTACTGTCAATATCATTTCCGAGATATCCAAGTTAAAATATAACTTTAATACATTTGGCCCAAAATCTCCGGTATTGGTCATGCAATATATCATACGATATGAAAGCACTCTCCAAAAGCTTTCAAATGATACCAACTACAGCTTCCTATACTACGATCTACCCTACTAAGGTTGTATATGTGGACTTCACCCAGAGATAATAACAACAAAATAATAAAAAACCAGATAGACCTTATAACGATAAATGAAAGGTTTCAGAACGGAATACAAAGTGTAAAAGCATATCAGAGCGCAGATGGAGATGCAGACCATAACCTATTATTTTTATTATTATCAGTATAAAACTCAAAAATCGAACAAAAAAGCAAACCCCCAGAAAATTAATTTTAAAAACTTAAAGAACGATAACTATAAACAACTGAATACAGAAATACGTAATAGTTTTGATAAAACAGCAGATGTAAGCAACAACATGAAAAACGCTATACTCAAAAATGGAGAATAGGTTCTTAGTGAAGAAGAGATAACTACAAAACATGACTGGATGACACAGGAAATAGTTGAACCAATAAACGAAAAAAAAATACAAAAATCGAGATCAAATGAAATATACGTAATTCAGAAACGAAATAAAATTTGAAACAAAAAATTAAAAGAGAAATGATGGACGAGAACTCCAGAAAGCTAGAAGAACTCAACAATAAACACGACCCCTCAAATTTATACTAAAATCTGAGAGCACTAACAGACAACAATAGAAGAAAAATACCGTACATCACAAGAAATGAAACAAATGACAATAACATAAAAGAAATCGGGAAACAGCATATAAAACAACTATTTGATGACTATCAATACTTAGAAGTCATACCATCAGAAGTAAAGGAACGCAAAAGTAGGAGAAACTGCAGGCCCAGAAGAAATTTCAGTCGAATTAATAAAAGCTTAATTCCTAACCAGATATACGCAAAAGGCAAAATTCTAGAGAAATGGTTTGAATCAGTTTTCACACACTTAAAAATAATAGCCCCAAACATGCAATGATTACAGATTAGTCAGTTTCATGAGTTATGCATTAAAATTCTTATTGAAGATTGTCCAGAACAATATAAAAGAAATGTGAAGAACAGATAGATGAAACTCAGTCCGGCTTGAGAAGGGGCATGAGTACAAGAGGAGCACTATTTGCAAATGTCGAGAGAACAACGAAACTGTATACAGTGCTTTCGTAAAGTAGTGCATAAATTCTTTAAAAATTTAGGAACAAACTTTTAGGAAAAACGCTCGAATCGGTCAATTTTTATTTGTAAATGCACATTTTTTTAAACAGAAAATATTTATACAGGGTGAGTCATATAGGAGGAATGACGTCATCAAAATTTTTTTTAATAGCAACCCCTATATTTTATTACGAAATCTAGAAGAGCACATTTTTCTACATACACAAGGTAATTATAGGTATAGGTCATATAAGGAAATTTTGAACAAAAATGACCTTAAAATTTCACAATTACTGATAATGCAAAATTCAAAAGACAACTAAATTAAATGTTCAAATTATGCATCGTTGGCAACCTGACAGTAGCCAAGACGACGAATAAGTTTTCTTTAAATATTGTCAATAACTTCAACCTAACAAAATGAAAGCATGGCCTGTTACGATGCAGAAACATCGTAAACGGATTATAGCTGATGTGAGTTTTTCTGTTGTTAAGTCTATTTGTAGAGTGATCTGCGCGTCCAAGTGTTCTCTAAATTTTTTCCAATTAGTTTTACAATTATATTACGTCGACTGTTTCGTGTTTTCAGTGATCTCATTGAACAGTGAGGCGATGATTGGTGAATGATTCGAGAATAGGTCTAGGGAAGATTCCACCTGGAATTAATTTTTGCTAATCCCTTTTATGATCTAAAAATCGTATAGACCAGGAAATTTTCTCGAATCACTGATTTGGCCAGTACTTAGGTATGTTGCCTTGTTAGCTGCTATAGCTGTTAGAAGTTTCCTCCCCTTACTTGTTGTGACTCTGAAACCCCACTAGGTATGTTTGGCGTTCCAGTCTTCGGCAGCTATGTATCTGTTTCCCAGTGATTTGAGAAAATCTTCAGTTTTGTTTTTTATTGTTATGCTTAGATGGGCAATAAATAGCTGATATTAGTATTGGTCCTATGTGATCATTGTTGCCTGTAGATAGTCCTTTCTATATTCTTCCATTGTGCGTTGTTTAAGAGCCTATTTATAGTTACGGTAGGGCCTCCATGGGCAGTCTCATCAGAATGTTCAGTATGATATGTAGTATAACCTGGTATCTTAATGTAGTTGTATTTGTACAGTGTATTTGGCTTACATGCATAATGTCTAACTTATTGTTTTGTATAAAAGTACGAACTTCTTGTGCATGCTGATACACGACGTTGGCATTCCACTCAGCAATTTTAATTAACTGAGAGTAGAAATCAAATTCATCATTGTTCCCAGTTAACTTATGAGTTCTTTCGTTATAGTTTTTAACTGTCATGCCGTTGGCTTGCTGTGTAACTAGGTTAGGATTTGTTTGGTAATTTATTTGCGGCATGTTGCGTTGCATTCTTTGTGAATATGTTATTCCGTGTTGTACGTTCTGTGTTCTATTGTTTTTTGGTTGTTCATGTTTCTATCTTAGTTTTGGATACATCTCTTCTTGTAGTTGTTTGTAAACAATGCAGTTCCTGTAATTCCCTGGGTGGTCTACATTGCAATTAACGCATCTAACTTCACTATCTTTTGTTTTTCTGCGACGATATTTTGTGAGGTGGCTTGTCGTGCACTTTACGCAGCGGGAGTTTTTTGTATGTCCATACCCTTGATTGGTATTTCTCTATTGCAACGTGGTGTTTCAAAGATTACATTCGACTTTAATAAATGCTTCGTTTTGTTGTTGTCGCTTTGTTTCAAATCTATAAAGAATATTGGCAGTTATTTGTCGCTAGATCCTTGCTTTGTGTTCCAGATATTCATGGCTTCGTGTCCTAAGTCTTTTAGGCTTTGTTGTATGTATGTCTTCGATATTTGTAGATGAGTGAACGTTTTTCAGTACAACTCTAAAGGCTGTCATATCTCTAGTTCTGTATGTGCGTTATTGTGCCTGTCATTTAACGCTTTTGTGATTTTAGAATAGCTTAACTCATCTTCAACTTGGATTTTCACTTGAGCAACGCTGATTTTTAATATTGTATTTTCCGGCAATTACTTCGGTGACAAAAATTGGTAGGGGTTTGGTTTCTCTCTTCGTATTTTCTTCTGCTGTTTTCATGATTTCTTTTTCTCCTGTTTTGATTCTTCACTAATGCTACTAAATTTATCACTAAGCCAAGGTTAATTAATTTTAGCTTGTCGTTGTGATCTTTTATTTTCTTCCTCTGGACTTCTTTGGCGTTCCCTATCAGTAACAACTTGCAATTCGTTATTAGGGTTGGATGGTGTGAATCATATACCTAGGCGATATATTTTCTTTTCTGACGTACAGTTCCAGATCTTAACAATATATCTCACATAACTAAGTAATATTTATTAATTTTAACAGCGTATAGCCACACACACCGCAAAATACATTATTTAAAGCAACAAAATTGTATTTTTTAATTTATATACAAATTGTTTATTCTCAATTATAATTGTACGAAATGATTGCTGACCCGGGCTGAATGTTGTGCCAAAAAGTCTACGTCGAAAGATTTCGTCGATTTAAATCGAACATGGGGTGCGTGATGTAGCAAATATGCGCAATTAGCATGCATGGTGGTTCAAATCGACGAAACCAGGTCCAGATTCAGATGTTTTGTGCAGTCTTCCTCTCGGTCCTGTTCCTTGCAGTGTGCTATCTATTTATACATATCTTAACTATTTAGTTTATCTTTTTCCATTCTTTCTACATGTTCGCACTATTTCCTTCTGCTTTTTCTTTTGCATCTGATGAAATCTTACGTTTCATATTGTTCTCTTATTATGTTGTTAATTCTGTCTACTATTCGCTTTCCTATCATTTCTCGTAATATCTTGATGTTTTCTTTGTGTCTGCTCTTGGTTTAATTGTGCTGTATGCTAATATTGGCCTCATACACGTTTTGTGTACCTATATCTTTGTTTTTCCTTTTACGTTTATACTTTTAAAAGTAAGGATATATTTAAAAAATAAAAAAATATGCCAGACAATCAAAATTAAGTTCCCAATCGCAGTTCGTTTTTATCTCGCAGTTTTTCCTTTTAATAATCACTGCCTATACTAACTGTTAGCTTACTGTTCTAGTAAGTATACAGGGCGATTCCGAAATAAAGGGTATCCTTTTAACAGGTGATAAGTGAGGCTAAAAGAAGACAAAAAATGAAAAAACGAAAAGGCTCCGTGAAAGTTGAAAATTTTGACAATTTTCCTAAATATTAAAAACTGAAGCCGTCTCTGGTAAGAAAAAAAAAAGTGTTTCTTGTATTGTCGCCTTAAAAAGTGAAAGTTAAGGAGATTTACGGTGTTTTTAAACCCTTGTAGTGCAAGAACGAAAATTTACCAGACATGCCTATTTTCTTGGAACTAATAGTGCAGCTGTAGTAGCACAATGAACAATAAATGCCATCATAAGCTACCCCCTGGACATTTTACAACTTTCCCTTCTTAAATCTGAAGTATGTTTAACATGCAGGGTTGTTGAAATTCGTTAAAACAGTAAAAAAATAATAACAAAATTTATGTTACGAACAATTAGACTCGTCTCACAAGCAACATTTTAATCCCTTATTATTATTTAGTCACATGAATAGGAAACATTTTAAATGGCAATGGATTATACATACTACTTGAATGCGTATGGAAGGTACTACTATCACCTCTGTATTTAATTCAATTTAATAAATTCAACCAATTTTTATTTATGTAGCATAATGCTTATTGAAGTTTTTGGTTCTTCGGAAGTTTACAGAAAAAAATCACTAACAGTAAAATTTTAATATTTTTCCGTTTGCAGATTAAAAAGTAAAAGTTCCTACTGGTTATTTATGGCACTGTAGAAACCAGATAAATCCTCACATAAATAGCAAGAACTACCTGCCAATGACAAGTCAACCCCTATCGATTTTTGCTTAAGTAAAAGTATGAGAGTAGGACCGGCTTGGCTTAGCGATTAAATTCCAAGTCTTTTTCTCGGAAACTATGCAATTTTTACCAACCGATTTTTATCGCAAATGTATGTACTATCACACCGCTATCCACCTTTAAGAGGTTACCCTTTATTTCGGAATCACCCTGTATACCTCAAAATCCTACTTTTGTTCCTCCACATGATAATACATTTTGCCGCCTATTAAAGTCACTGTTAACGTTTTATTTACACCGTCACATATTTCAGAATTCTGCTCCCTGCCAAAATTGGTATTGATACATCTTGAAAATGTCTCCAAGAATCAGAAGTTATTTGTTGCAGAAAGTGTTGCTTCCATCTAAATTAACGTATCTAAACTGTTTATGGCATCTGTCTTTTACATATATGCAGTTTACCGATTTCCACGCCCTGTACGTCTGTGCAACCTGAGGCAGTAGCCTCACTGGCTTAACGCCTTGGGCCGGCCCTGTGCAAGAACCGCATCTATTTTCAGCATATGGGTGGTATTTTATTGAAAAACTGTCTCAAAGCATCAAGAAAATTGTGAATAAATAAATTGAAAAAACTCGTCAAATAAATAAAAATCACGAAAAGATTTTATACACCTTTAGCTTTTAAAGGAAACTTCTAACTTCATAAAATGTTGTAATAACAAACGCAAATTCCTTTCTGAAATATTTGGAATTTTCGTTAATTTTTATCGCAATTCTGAAAAGCCTTCAATGTAGTTATATAGCTGGAAAAACCTTCTTTAGAACCATTCTTTGTATAAAAATGTTTTTTTTTTCAGAAAAAAAAGAGAAACTAAACAAAGACATCTTCATAAACATAACGTCGTTTTAGATGTCTAAAAACGAACTTTGACCAGCAGAGGATAATAGGAAAACTTTTCCACGAGTGAAACGCTTCGCCAGTTGAATACGAAATTAGAAACAACGTTTGCAAGCTATTGGTAAGTTCATTTTACCAACAAAAACCCGGCATCATTACTTGCCCCACCACCAACTCTCATTACATTTTTAAATTTTCCACCTCCAAAGCGAGCGCAATTTCGATGCTGCCGGTGCAAAAAGCTAAAGAATTTAGTAAACAGTAACAACATATAATGGAAATCGTTTACAAAATCATTTTTAAATGTGACTAATGCGCAAAATGGGCATTACAATCTCGTCGTTACCTATAATAGTATGCTGTGAAATCAATGAGACAAACGCTGTTTAGCTTTTTAAGAGCTGAATAAGTTTCTTGCGTTAAACGTCGTCCTGCTTTCATTCGATTAGGATTTCGGTATGAAAAGATAAGAGAGAGACACATCAGAGAGAAATCTTTTGATGCTAAAAGCTCGCGTAAATGCCAGTCTAACCTTATTAAATTTCAACAAGATACTAATTCGATTATTTAGATATGAAAACTGGGTTTTACAATTCCAACCCTTGTAATTGTTGCATGGTTTCGCCTGCTTATTGATAGTACTATTATTATACATGACAGTGTAAGTTGCAGATAACAATGATATTACTTGTGATGTTTCTTATTTATAATGTATATAAAATATACCAAGCGAGTCTGAGTCCATCAGGTTTGAAAACATTGAAATGCAACTCTGCACTAAGCAATTAAAGCACCAACCACCAAACCGGTAAGGCATCGGTTCAAGAGCAAGTAAACATATTTTATGTTTTGGTTTTATAAAAGTCTACTAAATACATCACTGAAGGCAAACATAGGAATTCTATCGAAAAATATTTTTCCTAGTAGATTCATGTGAACTTTATCCAGATACACTTTGGGGTGTCTTCCGTGCTATTCATAAGGTAAAGAAGAAATGCTTAGAAACTCAAACCAATTATTATGAAAGGCTAGACAAAGGGAAATCAAAATTTCGCGCGATTTCGTTCTTTGGAAGTGAAATGGGCAAGATTCTAGAAAGAATTTTGGCTGATAGAATTTCTCGAGAAAGACAATCTCCTGCCGTCATTTCAATTTGGCTCCCGTGAGGATAAATGCACGACAGATCCCTTACTTCAACTTCACGCCGACGCACGCTGTCAAAGCACTAAACTCGGAAAACTGCGTTGCTAGTCCCTTTGTCGACCTAGAACGTGTCTTTAACAAGGTCTGGCACGCGGGGCTTCTTCTAACGCTCTTTAGCTCCCAGGTCCAGGATCAGAAACAGTTTCCTCTCTCACCTTTTTTCCCTTTTTATATTGTACTGCCATGACGACCCACGATTCCCAGACCCCCATGATCATTTCCAACATAACAGTTTGCGGATGATACCGCAGTCTGCATCGCAACCGCGTTTTCCAGCACTGCATTCGCTACCTGGATCGAGCACTTGCTCAGCTGGAGGACTGGTTCCGGCAATGGCGTATCAAACCTAATCCCAATAAAAAAACCCAAGCCCACCTACCCGTCGATCACCTACGTGAGTATCACATTCACCAACACCCTTCACGGGAGTGCAGAGCAACGCAAGTAAACCGTGATTTCGTGAACCCTTATCTACACTTTATAAAACTTTTATTCGATTAGTCATAGATTATCGATTCCTCCGTTTTTGTATCCTAAAGCCCTACCTTTTGAATAGGTTTCTTCAAAAGAGAGACGGATCTGTAAAGGGATGCTTAGGGTCGATCGCTTCCACCCCTCGGAAGAGGTCTTCAAGCAGGCCCGACCCGAATCGCTTTAGTGTAGGTATGTCCACAAGGCCATCGACCTAAATCGCGAGATCCCACTTACTATTTTGAGTACCCCTGCCGGTCCACAGTCAAAATACAAACCCAGGTGCTCACTTGACACCACACCATAATTCTCCGTCAACTCTAAATCACATCTTCTTCCACCAATCCTACTCTACTACATTCTCGACAAGACCCTGCCGTTCCTTTTGTTTCAGATCCAAAGAAGTCCACCAGCAAGAGCATCTGAAAGGAACCGTTTTCATCACCATTGTCCAGGCCTTATTGTTTTTACTTTAGTTTTCACTATTATCTCGAAATTCAGAATCCGTCGCTAATTCGGCATGCAGTTGGTGTTCTTGGGCTAGAGCTGGTCCCGTCATCACCTTTATTATCCCCACCTCCTCCATAACCGCTTGGTTACTTATTTTCAACCTCTGGAAGCTTCTGACGCTCTTGGCCTCGGCACTTTATTAACTAAATACAGTATGACTGAAGAGGAGGCTTCTCTAAGCGGTTGACAATCTTCGGCGGATATGTAAACTATGATTTGACTTGACTCAGTTTGACTTTGAAAGTAAAGTGAAAAAAAAACAATCTCCATCTTTCGCAATATTACGACCATAACAATACACATTTGCAATGTCGTAGGTAATTTGACTTTCTTTTTCAGATTTAGATGGTCTTCTCGCAATTCACTGAGCTAGCAAGATGGAATGATAAGTGACAACAGATAAGCAAACCTGACAAAATAAAACATACAGTACTGTAGGATAAGATGGGTTTGTGCAGATTTTGGGTAGTTCACGAGTGCTAAGTAGAGTGTGCTTATTGCAAATGAATTATTGATCTCACAAATTTGGAGCCTCGTCCTGGATCAGCACGAACAGTTAGTCAAGTGGTGACAAGTATTTATGAAGATGGAGTTTCGAGTGGACGTCTGAAGTGTGAAGAACGACACATACCTGTTGAAGTTGTTGGTAGCTGATAGATGGTAAAGGAAGCAATGCAGATTTCGGTGATTTTTTTGTATATTTCGTGTTCTAAATGGAAATAATAATGAGACTGTTCAAACGAAACATTTGACTTTTTGTTCCCTCCATTTAGTTATCAACAAATCGACTATAAAATAACCAAAGCGAAGAGAATGCAGAAGAAGAACATGATGGGCTAGGAACAGTAGAAAATAGAAGCATTAATTCTGCAGAATCCAATCTCAGCAAATCGAGATCTCTTATCAGTTTTCGTGGTATTGAAAATTCCGTACGACTATTTAGCGGAATGACTTATAAACGTTTATTTTTGCTAAGAAGTCGTTAAGAGGATTAGCAGAATTATTTGTATAAAAAGTTGAAGCTCTTAAATCTGAATTTACTGCCATGGTTAGCAGTGATAAGTTGCTTGAAATGTTGATTACAAGAAAATTCAAGAAGAAACAATAAACAAAACTGCACTTTTCAGTGCTAAAATAATTTTTGAAGAATTTCAGTTTCAGAAAACTATTAACAAGGAAGACATACCTCCTCGAATAGTTAGATGGGACCTTTTGCTCAAAGAATACGATTGAATAGCGTTGAACGTTGACGGAGAGTCAGTATGAGACACGCAGATGCGCTAAGCCGCTATTTAGTTATGAATGTGACTGCTTCTAATTCATTATTAGTAACAATCAAAAACGAACAAGCCAAAGCTATTCTAGAGATTCTAAAGAAAAAGTCACACCAAGATTACCGCAGAAACGATCGATCTAATGTATGAGTTTCCTGAAGGAAAAAGTTACTGGTAATATCAAAGACGATGCGAATGGAGATAATAGAAAAAGTTAATTAAAAAGGTCATTTTGCTGAAAAGAAGACAAGAGGAATGATTAAACCGTTACATACCAACTTTAAAATCGAAAATAACATCATGTATTTAAGCCGGTCTGCCATGTATTTTAACGAATAAGAAAGAAGAAAGAAAAGAAGAATTTCTGCACCCGCTTCATAAAGGCAATACTCGTCACACTGACCATGTTGGTTCTTTGAAATCAACTAATAAAAGTTTTAGTCATTACTGACGCGTTCACAAAGAGATAAGTTTGACGCAGCCCGAAAGAAACTCGGTAACTTCCTGATAAGCCCGAATGAACGACCCGATTGACCGAGCGTAGGCCCAAAGCGCCATCTTCGGTTCAGTACGAAAATAATGCTTGTGCGGGTCAGTACGAAAAAGATCTGGGTCCTATGCAGTATGAAAATCGTCCGCTTTGGATCGGTAGAAAAATAAGGGCTCGGAGAGCCCGACCAACCCAATAAACTCGACAGGTCGGAAGGGACCGAGTAACCCGAACAGCCCGACGAGTCCGAATGGTCCGACAAGCGACCAGAACAGCCTGAAACGCCCGAGCGTTCTGATTGATCACGAGTAGGCCCGAAGAGCCTGATAGATTTTTAAAATGAGCTCGGGACTAAAAAATGCAACACGCGCAGGCCTCTATCCTAGGAAGTATACAACCGCGTGATAAGTTATTAGTAAATTGGAGTTGCAGAAAGAAGTGTCTGTAGGTCAGTCAGTTATTGTGTCGAACAAAGGAACATCGTTTACGTCAATTGAATTTGAAGGGTACTGCAGAGAAGAAGAAATTCAACATCATACGGCTACAGTTGGATGACGAAGGGCAAGCTGAAAGAATCAGCAGAATTATTATTCCAATGTTAGCTAGATTGACAATAGAAGATCCAACGAAGTAGTATAAATATGTAGACGTTTTACAGGAGACACTGAATTCGACACATCGACACAGTATTACAACAACACCATTTGAACTATTATTTGAAATCCGAATGCTTGCAAATAAAAATACGTAGTCTATCCAATAAATACGCGAACTGAGATACTAGAGTGGCCTTGAGGTGATGCGTGGTCATGCGCACTAGGGGACTCACTGGAGCGTCAGTAACCGTCAGACCGTCGAGGTAATCGTACAGCTTGTTTTGTGGCGTCCTTTTGTTGCTTTTGTTGACGATGGAGATCGACAAACAGATGGAATAAAGAATCAACATCAAATTTTTGGTGAAACTTGGGAAGAACTCTCCGGAAATTCATGAAATGTTAAGGGTTCTCAATGGAGATAACGCACTGAAGAAAACAGCTCTTTTCAAGTGGATCAAGCGTTTCAGCAAACAACTGTGAAGATTGCAAGGATCATGCAAGGCTAGGACAACTGTCGATCTCCTGTGTTAATGAAAACATCGAATGTGCGCGATTTCTTGTGGTTTTCGACCGCCAATTTACTATCCAAATGGTTGCTGATGAATTGAATTTGGGGTTGAGAAAATTGTGTGCAAGAATTGTCTCAAAGTTGCTGCCACCTGACCAAAAGCTAAGAAGGGTTGAATGCTGCACCGACTGGAAAAGCTTCGCTCAAACGTCTGGTTTCCTTAAAAGGGTCATCACTGGTGACGAATCATTGTTCTACGAGTACAATATCGGGCTGAAATCACAGAGCAAGTTTGTTCTTGTTTGACATTACTTTAATTTTTTCTGTAGTGTTTTCCATCTGAATAAGACAAGTCTTGTCACTCGGTTTCTTTGTGCTTCTTATTTTTGGTTCTGCTTCAGTTATTCTTGCAATAAATATTTCCATTTCTGCCTTTAATTGGTTTTCATCATTTGTTTCTATAGGCAAGCCTGTCACAATAATACTTTTTTTCTTTTTCCATTTTTTCTATTTTCAATTTCATATTTTTAACTTCTTGTCGTAGGTCATTATTTTCTCCTATTAATTGGTCCATTTTTGTTGATATTCCCTTTATTCCTTCCTCATTTCTTTAATCTCTTTCATCATTTCTCCATTTTTGTTCATCATCTCTTTCATTAATGTTAATAGATCTTCGTTTTATTCATTTTTGGATGAATGTTTCGTCTAAAGAAGAACAAGAAATCCAGAAAGAAATTAGAGAGGTCGAAAGGAAATAGAAATAAAATGAAAGTAGGGTACATGAAACTTACAATTAACGACAAGATTTACAAATGGAATGGAGAGAGTGGAAAGCTGAAGAAAGTCAGCCAACCCCCAAAAAGCCAAACAAAACTAATGTAGGACGGAATGAAGTAAAGACAACGACCCGAGCAAGAAATAAGGACAGGATTAACGGAAACGAGCAAAACTTGAAGTGAGACAGAGAAATATTATTGTAATGGGAGATTTAAATGGAAGGGTGAGTAGAGAAAACAAAGGAATTGAAAGATACATACCTAGGAGTAAATGGAGAAAATATAAAAAATGACAATGGAAGGAGAATAATTAAACTGTGCGTCAGTAATGACTTGACCATAACAAACACTAAATCTAAACACAAAGACATTCATAAGTATAGGAAAGAGGTGCAAAGTATTTAGAGTAGAAAATCTATCATTGATTACCTTCAAATAAATTCCGAGAACTGGAAAAAGATAAAAGATATATAAGTAGTTAGGTAAGCGGAAATAGGAAGTGACTATTTCACGGTACGGATGGAAATCTATTTGAAGAACGAAGCAAATATAGAAAAGAGAGGTAAAATCGTCAAAGAAAAAATAAATAGCTACAAACTAAAAACAGAAAAATCAAAATTGGAATACAATCAAATACTAACAGAACAATTAGAACGCAGAAACAAGGAAGATTGAACAATAGAAGAAAAATGGAATAATTTTAAGGAAAGAATAATAACGGCAGCAAGACAAAGTTGTGTAATAACGAGAATCTCAAACAACACTATAAAGAGAAGCAGATGGTGGACAAATGAAATCCAACAGCTAGTTAATGATAAGAAAAATAAATGGAAGAAATATCTACAAACAAGAAATGACAAAGATTATAGTGTCACTGTCAAAAAAGCAACCAAAGAAAGTAAACAAACATCATGGGAAAAATTTGGCTATAAAATGAAAGAAAACTATAGAGAAAATCAAAAGTTATTTTATAATACCCTAAAACAACTAAAAGAGAAGAAACAAGTCAAATTAAAAAACATCAAAGATAAAAAAGGAAACATATTGAGCGACGAAAAAGACATCATTAAAAGATAGAAAGAATATTTTGAAGATTTAACCAAAACAATCCGAGAACTGGTCCAAGAAGAAGAAATATATAACAGAGACCCGAATAATAATTCAACGTTAATAACAGAAGAAAAAATGGCTGAAGCAATCAACAAACTTAAATTGAGCAAAGCACTGGGACCAGATGACATCACTACAGAAATGTTAAAATACAATGTGTCCACATTTCGATGTTCACTGTTGGGATCTCGGAAATTGTAAGAGATACGAAGTCGGTTAAATTAGAAGAAATTTAGCTATTTTGGAGATCAGTTTACTTATGCTTTTGTTTTATCAAAAAAGTTCACGGCTTACTAGATATTTGCTAAAAACGAAATTATCTTATTTTTTAAAGTGAAATATGAACTGAAATATATCATAGTGGGCCATGATATCTAACACACTCACTCGTGGATTTTATCAAATAAATTTATTTGTTATGCAAAAATTTCTAAAACAAAATAAATAAGCTTTTAAGGTGTTTTACGAGGCATTAGCTGCTTATTTGACGCTATCTGTTAATACTCAGTAAAGTATCTTAAAAGCGTCTCTTTTTTGTTTTAGCAATTGTTATATAACAAAGGTAATTTATCTGACAAAAATCATTGATTTTCATATGTTTAAAGCCATGCCACGCTAAGTGGGAAATGATTTTCACTTCAGAACTCGGTAAAACAAAAGAATAGCTATGTCAAACCATGTAATACTGAAAAGCATTTACGGCATGCTATTCAGTAATATGGAAATCAAGTAGCCGTTCCATTAGAAAAAATTTGGATTTACATTCCTCCGTGGAAGTAAAACAAAGGACAATAGCGAAAATGATTTTTTTGTGTTTTGGAGTAAATTCTCTAAAACATCCTCTTTACTGTTCTTGTCGGTCTTTTCACTTTAAAAAAAGTAAGATAATTTCGTTTTTAGCAAATATCTAGTAAGCCGTGAACTTTTTTGAAAAAACAAAAGCATAAGTAAACTGATCTCCAAAATAGCCAAATCTTTTCTAATTTAACCGACCTCGTATCTCTTACAATTTCCGAGATCCCAATAGTGAGCATCGAAATGTGGACACACTGTATAAAGGAAACAGAAATAAAATAAGACTACACAATGAAGAATCAACCGAATTTGAAACAAAAATTGGATTAAAATATGGATGAGGTTCTGAGTCCGATTTTATTCTCGATTGTTAAGGACGAAGCTGTAAAGAAAAGCAAACAGAGAAGCATAAACACAAAAATAGGATATCTGAAATTGAAAACGGTGACAATTCAAGAAATTATGTTTGCGGATGATATGGAGTTATAATAGCAGACTCAGAAAGTGCTTTACAAAATATTCTAAATATATACCAAGAAGAATTAAAAACAATAAAGATGGAAGTAAACACAAATAAAACAAAAACTATGATAATCTCAAACAAAGAAAAGACAAAAAAGAGGTAGAACAAGTTAATAGCTTTAATTATTTGGGCACCATAATAGAAAAAAATGAAAAGATAGATAAAGAAATAAATGAAAGAGTGGGAAAAGCAGGTAGAATATACAACGCGTTGAAAAACACTTTATGGAAGGAAGGAAGTGCCCAAAGAAGTAAAAGCGGAAGTATATAAGATAGTTGTTAGGTCCATCGTGTTATATGGAAGTCATTGACAAACAAAGTAAAGAGTAAAATTACAGCCATGGAGATGAGATTTCTGAGGAAAATCGAAGAAATAACAAGAAAGGATAAAGTCAAGAACGAAATGGTCACATCGAAATTAAAAGTGACACCTATCGGAAAAATAATAGAAGAAAGGCAGCTGGGATGGGTAAAACACCTACTTAGAATGGACGAAACTCAGAAGGCAAGAGAGATTTACGAAGCCAAGTTATCAGGAAAGAGGAAAACCACGTAATGGGAAGAGCAAGTTCAAGAAGCGGTGGAAAGAACATGAATAAAATGGAACGAAAGCAGGAAAGTGGCACAAAACAGGAAATTGTGGAAAGAAAAGATAAGGACAAGTAAAACAAACTCAACTCAAACATAACTCTACACCGAAAGGTACCAAAAGGGTTCTAGCTTAAGTAAGTAAGGTTGAGATGCAGATGATGGACTTTCCAGTAAGAAGCCCTCATCTGAATCCCATAGAAAGACATACTCGAGAGACTTATGGGATTCTTGTAACCGCACGCTCCTAATCTTGAAGACATGGAGCAAAATTTAGTTTGAGCTGGTCTATTAAACAGAAAAATAAAATAAAAAAATCATTTTTAACAGTAAGCTGTTTCAAGTTTCGCTTGCATTTGATTAGTTAAACCATGCAGGGTTGAAAATGAAAACAGAAATTCCACCAGAACAATATCTTAGAACAGATTTAATGCGAATTGAGCTTTCGATGGTTTCGTTGATGTGCCAATTCACATTTACTCAAGAGTCCATGGTAGTATTTCTCATAATAAACTAAAAAATACTCAAAAGTTGGCCAAGTTAAGTTTTTTCGCAACTGAATTAAAAACTGTGCAACCCGAGGCATATGTGAAGTCTCGTCTTAGGTTACGATTATTTCAAGAACAAATAAAGGTAGGTCCGATTTCTCTTTTAATTAGTAACAAGCATTAAATACGCTACTTCTTTACAAGCGAACCCTGATCTCATCCCTTTTTTAGTTTCAGAGATAACGATCCTGAAATCTGAATAACCCCTAGTATTGGAAATAGTTAAACCCAATTCATCCCCTTTCCATAATTCGTGTCAAACTACTTAAAAAATAAAGAAGTTATTAATTTCATACTTAATCGATAATTTCCCCAGTGCTTCATCATTATTTATTTTAGGGGTCGAAGCAAGCAGGTAGTAGCATACTAATAATAATAGTAATCATAAAAGGTATCTAGACAATCACGATTTTGCAATTCCTAGAATCAGAATATTTCGACAACCACCACTATAGCGCCGGTTAAGCCGTAGGTGTTGCAACCCCTCTAAAACAATACGAAATGATTACCACGAGACATGCAATCCCAATTCTCTGATAAGGATTTAGGTTTTCCTTTTTTTTAAAAAAAAATAATCATTCATATCCACTATAAGCAGTTGGATAAACGTAACGTTCTGCACAGAAACAACGCAAATTCGTTCAACTAAAATTTCCAACAATAAAACCAAGTGTCACGGAACCCGGAAACAAAAATTCGGCATGCACCTTACTTATATACTTTTCGGGTGGACGTTTCGAAAAATAAATACACGCAGTGCCCTGTATTTAGAGTGTCCTGTAGCGTAACAGGGTCCGCTACTAATTACTGCTTATTGAATTCCGTGTACTTGTATTATTATTACTTACGAAATTTCAAAATTAGGACATATGGAGTAAAAACAGCTAGTAGTTAAATAACAACAGTTGGCTGAAATATTAATAATAATAAAATTTTTAATGCAACGGAACTTAATAGTAAAAACGATATTGAACACATTTTTTGTTCCTTCCTTTAGTTCTTTATTGTTGCTTTTCGAAACAAAAAGGGGGTCGTTTGTAGATTTAGGCAGGTAGGTATATTGTAAACATAAACTCGCATTAATATAACACCACCCCGCAGAAACCATGTAATTGGTAACGGTAAACGCTTGTTTACCTTTAGTGTGGTTTGTAGAGGAGTTTCAGCAAAAATTTTTTAGGAAGTGACATTTAGGAAGCCGTATTTTAAGAGGATATTGGCGGTTTACGAACATTAATTAATTTTAATTTAACGAAGCAGATAAGTTCCTGATGATAGGGTCCAAAATTGGAATACCTTCTCTTCTCTTGTTTTAAATTAACACAATAATTTTCAATATATTTGTTGAAGCCAACAGAATATTGATTTAACTTTTTTAATTAATTGGTTTATTTTTAAAAAGATGCTTTTGCAAGCAAACGTCTCTCTTGATAGTAGGAGGTCGATGGTTCTTCAAACTGGGAATTAATAAATTTTAATCAAACTGTAGATCACGCCAATATTTCTAACTTTTTAATATCGTCGCCTATATTGGTTATTTTGGTTTGCTTGGTCGGTTAAAGTTGAAAAACAAACATTTCGAAAGCTCATATAGTTATTAGTTACGGTCATTATTAAATTTTCTTTCAACAGTGAAGTTTTTGCATCCATAACAAACTAGATAGAAACTTTTTTAGTCTTGGTCATCCCTAGTAACCACGCAGAATTATTCGCTTATTGCATCGACAAACCTCTAAAAACGACTGTCAGAAGTCTCCTGAGATTTTAATCTCGCGAAAGAAATATTTCTTTATGCATTTCCACTACCAAAGAATTTTATATCGTTTTCGTCGAGAAAAACAAATAGTGTGCAGTGCTGTTTAAATGGCCATTGACATAATTATTGTCAATTTTATTTCCATTATCTCAAATGAAAGAACTTTACTGTACTTCGCGTTTACGCACCAAGACTTGCTGAAGAAAAGATTTTTCACCGAATGTGTTATGAAATATTTTCTAATAGCTCGTATTTCATGCGGTTTCTGTAATTTGTATCTGGCAAAAATATCTCATCGTAATAGACCAATCAAAAGTTACTTTCTCTTGATAATTAAGGTAAGACGGAAGTAAAATGTTTCTAGATCTCTTCGTAACGCTCAACCTTGAAAAATCTCTACCACAGATTTTGAATCTTTTGTCAATTTCTAACACAAGCTCGACCGTTTTTGTCTAAATCGACATTGGCGTCTTGTCCTTTATAGTGAATCTAACTTTTCCTCAGTTAGGCAACTAGAAAATTTACTTATTTCGTTAAGGATAAAACAAAAATGAAATGTATGGTAGGATTCTAAGAGAACAATTCAAAACCTTGAACATCAAAAACAGAGATTTTGCTGATACAAGGCACGAGTTAGTAAGACCGGACAACTCACAGAATTTTTGCAAATCATGAGAAAACTTACTCAACTTATAAACACAAAAAACTGTGACTCCATCGTCGTGATCGTTCTAACACCTTCATGTTAGTTGAAAAAAGTTTGATAGCAAAGAACATCAAATCTTCGTACCATGTTGCGCATGGAGACTCTCTATGTTAGTGTCGTAGTGAAAATAGCAGTAAGTGTTTAGGTTTCAGAAAAGTGTAACCTTTGGCCTTCGATCTGCTCGGTTCCATCTCCACAAAAAAACCTTTTGAAGACGGAAAACCCCCAAAAAAGATTCATTCTGACTTTCTCATGAGAAATCAAAATCTTGAAACTTTGATTTGTGATTTTTGAACTACCATAGAGTATCAGCCATTGATGATGATCGAAATCTTTTCGAGTACAAACAGGCAACCTCGAACCAACTATTGCAATGTTAAAGATAATTCGCCGTTTTTTAATAATTATATTCAGATCAAAGAGGCATATTCCAATGAACGGGCTAAAATTTGGTTATAGATTCTTGTTTTGTTCTAATTCTAAGTCTCTCTAGATACCTCGCTGGAAACCAAATCCTAGTATCATAGCCAAGAGTGCTCAAATTTTTTATTTTCTCACCATTAAGTTACAGTAAAACTTAAATTGTTTTCTTTGTTTATAAACAACGACTTTCAGCGACTAGTTTCTGACTTTAGTGGACATTGGGTTTTTCATCATCCTCGTTAATTAAGAAAAACCCTACTACGGACGTCTTTGTTCTAAGACCTATCATTCGTGGAGTATGGCTAAACCCTTTGTTAATCTCCCAAAACGGATGCACACGAGCACTTAAAACAAAAAGTCTTGGTTGCATCAAATTTCTCACAGTAGCTATAGTTTGACTTTTTATCTTAGGACGCGCTAGGGGCACCTTATTACGTTTCAAAGCCTTCTTAGGCTCTTTAAAAAAACTCCAAGGTGGTTACATATTTCCTGAGCAGAAGATGCATTAGTGGTTACATAAGCCAAATTAGGTTCTAAGCAGTGGTCGAAGCGGCAAATATTTTTTACTAGTATGGACTTATTGCCGTAATAACCTCTTTGTGGGCTCTACACAACGTACAGTTGGTGAGTCCTTGGGGGACCCCCCTTCCCATCTCTATGATTATTTTGTGAAACTTCCTTACTCCTCCCCCTCCTATATGAATTTGTGGAACTTCTCTGGAGAATCCCCCCCTATATGAAACTGAAAATTGAAGAGGGCTAGCGTACCCCTCGGGGTGATGGGCCCCACGCAACTGCTTATTTTGTGTAATGATATACATCCGGCCCTGTATGGACGTAATATGTGTATGTGATCTCCAAAGAAACCGGCCTTATGCCGAAAAAAACTTCCTGTGGCCATTGATTACGGTCAAATATTTTTAATGCTTTTATAAAATCATCATAATCATCTAAAATGTGAGGTTCCATTCCAGATCGGTGTAACGAGGAAAACCTTAGCAAACTCTGGCAAAGATTTTCTGCTAGACTTCTATAAAACTGTGTGCTATTTATTTTTTTTCACTTTTCTATTATCGTGCAATTTCACACCACTAAATTCAAGTATGGATATGGACCTTTCTCCTTCTTTGAAGTACGAACCCGGATTCTGTATCACTGATTCCTCCACACGAATTCGTCGTAAAATTAAGACACGAGCACCAGGAAGAGCTTTTCCTCGTTTTCTTAGTTGATAAATACGAGAGTTCTGAAAGAGCATCATACAGCAGGCCTAAATTATGGACAAATCCTATTTCGGTTAATCTGTTTCTTAATCCGAAAAAGAACCATCTCTCTTTACTCTGTCTTGAAACATCTTTAAAAGCATTGTCAAAGAGCTATGTAGTTGTTCCAAACAGCTTTAACGGATCTTAAACTTGAGGAAACCCAGCGCGTGTTAAGTATACGTGCTATAGTTGAATGGCTAAATTCGCTGCACATTGTTTTAACTTGTGCTGATTTTTTAGCGAGACACTATACAAACTATACAGTTTGTCAAAAAATGTTTTGAAGTGATCGATGCTTTCAACTGCATTCAACACATTATTGACTGCACCATCCTTTCGAAAACGGCAAAACTAGAATGTCGGAAGCAAAAACGAGAACCGATAAGAACCCTATTTATCACGGAAAATTCTAATATAGAACAAAATTATGAGACAAAAGTAAGTTAGAGTGTCATCGTTCGAGTCGCTGCAAACGCATACCGGTATGGTATTTTTATAAAAATAAATTTAGGTATGTTCAGAAAAAATATAAAAAGTATCATCTTCAAATTGTTCTCATTATCTTAAATGCATTTCAGCTATTTCCTACTCTTCTTCTCCGCCTCACAACCCCTCTCTTCCACTACTACTACGTACAGTATCCAAATACACAAAAGTCTCTATATTTTCTTTCTTGCTATTGTCTAACACTAATCTGTCTTTCAACCTCGCTATTTATTTTCAATATTTCTGTTTTTGCTTTCAGTTTTACAATCTTTCTTTACCTATGCTGTTTTTCTTCTCACCGATCGTCAACGCAAACTTTAGGTTCTCTAAATGTTGTCCAAAGAAACCCAAATGACAAAACTATCTTAATCCATAAACTTCACAATGCTCTCCAAGAATCTCAAAACGCTACGTTCGAGTGCTACATAAAACATCTCTCATCATGAAATGCTACTAAAAATCGAAAAAGACCTGTAGTTGCAAATTCCCCAATAAGGCAAGCCAACGGCAATTGGATAAGATCAAAAGAAGAGAAAGCGATGGTTTTTACAGAACACCTTGAAAAAGTCTTTATACCCTGGGATAATCAGGAAGATGAACCACTTTCTTTATTACTTGCAATGGAACCCAGGAAGATGCTGTACAGGTGTTGGCGTCATTAGAGGAAGTTTCCATAGCAGGATGGAGGCGTGGTGTCGTCACAGCTGTTTTTCGCCTACCAAGAAAACGGTACTGCGTAACATTCTAATGAACCATAACTTTGATCGTCAATCCCAAACATGAAAACTCAAGTTTCATTAATTCTTGAAAGTCGCCTATTTAGTAGAAAACTTATTTTCATGATCATGGTATGTTACTGTCATTATTAAGCAAATGTAAATAATAAATTATAAGTAAGTTTTTTTTAAAATTATCTTTACAGTTGTACTCTTAAAGCAATACAAAGCAGGAAACCTTTAATTCTCACGAGTCCCCGCACTCGGAATTACTCAAAAAAGAATCATTTAAATTTTTGGCATTTGAAGATAATCATAATCCCACATAAATTTCTTATATAATTAGAAGAGTTTTCTAGTATAAAAGATTTTCACCGTCTTTATCCATCAAAAAACATTTGAACATTTAATTTCAATATTTGACAGGAAATAGGAATTTTCGTGAAATATTTTCGGAATGCACCATTGCTGAAACAATTAGTGAGCAAAAAAATTTTCTAGCCGATTAGAAGTAATCTTTGGAAAACAATAATTTAAGGTTAAACCATGAATTATAACACTGGTAGGAACTGATATACTCATCGCAAATAATTACATTACTAATTACTGACTTATACCTTTCTTTCCCAACATCCTGGGCACCTTAAAGTTTGAGACGACATATTTTTCGAAGATGATTTCAAATGTAAAATTAAAAACCTTTTTTTATCTGTGAGAGCCTACGGCGATTCTCTTTAAGTGACGAAAAACACCCAAATGTATTACGTAACAGACAAAAAGTAGGGAAACACTATTCTGGCATACTTATGTATTTAAGATGGATCTAAGTCAGTTTCTTGTACATCAATTACTTGGGTCGAGGAAAATTGTTTGAAATACTGTTGTTCAAAAACAGTTTTTCGAAAACAATCGTTCGAAAACACAATATATCGAAAAACAGTTTTCGGATTAACGTTAAAAATAATTTTTTTCAAACAAGAATGACATAGAATAAGTTTAAGCGAATTTATTTTACTACTAAATCATACAATAACAATTTTAAATTAAATATTAAAGCAATATTTTAAAAATAGGTCTTCATATCTTCATTACAAGAATCTTCATTAAAGTCTTTGCAAATGTTTATGAGTCCAACATTTAAGTTTTTATATATCTTCTTTGGTGGCTTCTCTCCTGTAATGTTTTGTGTTATTTTTAATTCGGTTGTAGTTTGCTCCTTCCTGATTACTTTTAGAGAAGCCCAGATAGACGATTTGTCTGATTTGATTTGTGATAAGGAGCCGCGATTCCCTCCTTCTACAAAATTGTCATACAAAGATACTTAGGAAGCAGAAGCAATATTTCTATTTGCAGTTTAATGTTACATACAGTTAGTAATTAAAATTTTGTCTAATTAAGAAGGCTTTCGGTTTATTTAGGTTAACAATTATCGTTATCTTTTATAAGAGTAGATTTTAGTCACTTATAGCTAGTATTACTGTCGAATAACGTACAGTAAAAAATTTGGAACTTACAAAGATTTCCGAACAAATGTTTTTCGAATAATTATTTTTCGAACAAAAAAATTTCGAAAAATTGTTTTCGAACAATTTCCCGCCACCCCAATTACTCGCACTTTTTTAATTTCCATTCTTTCCGATACCTTCTCTAGTATTATTACTTTATTAGATTTTAGATTTCACGTTCTTGACTTTTTGGAAGTCGTTTACCATGATGGTCAAGAGTTTTTGTCTTTTATGTAAAATCTGTCATTGTATATGAATTCAAAATCAAAAACAATTAAAAATAAAAACTAAAATAGAACTCAAGTGCACTTTAAAACTGAAAATCTACATCCTTTGAACTTTAAATGTCATGCAAGCGTCAAACACTTGGAAACAAACAGTATTGGATTGTATAACATGGCATTTTTGATTTAACCAGAAAATATTGACCGAACGGTCTTAAGAATCCTACATACCAACTATGAGATTTATTATAAAGTTTCACAAAATTTTTTGAAAATGAACAAAAACAAATCTATGAGGTTGGAGAGATGAATAGTCGCTATTGGATGTAAGTATTCTGCAAAAAGGGAATAGAAGTTTCTAAAAAGCGATTATACTCTCTGTCTCTGTCTGTCTGTCTGTCTGTCTGTCTGTCTGTCTGTCTGTCTGTCTCTCTCTCTCTCTCTCTCTCTCTCTCTCTCTCTCTTTCTCTCTCTCTCTCTCTCTCTCTCTCTCTCTCTCCCTCTCGCTCAATGAAAGCCATAAAAAATGCAGTATGAGATCTGTATTTACAAAAATTTGCTAAAACTGTTAATGAGGAATGTTTCGATATCATAACTTTATCTGAAACTTGGTTATATTTACTTTATATTATTTTCACTCTCGAACATATTATTAGATTTAAAGTAGGTATTACATTTGCGATTATTAGAACATTAAGAGGAAATCTTGCTTCACTTCGGGACTTGACAGTACACTTTCTTAAGTTATTCATGCAGTAGAACTTTTCATTTACCTAGTAGCACCTTAATTCATGTTATAGATAAACCTATTAAGATTATAGGTAATGGTTGTACTTTGTTGAACTCCATTTATTGTTTCAATGCTGAAGTAGCGTTTTTGTAGTAGCATTGATAGTGAATATGTTTCTGATCGCAGTTTCTTTTAATGCAATTTGAAATCTAACTCTTGCAAAATTATGAGAGCCCTTTGATAGATCCTTGTGAACTTAAGATGGCGCGATCTTGTTCGAGAAGATGAAAAAATTTCTTTTTTAAATATAAATATTTACATTGTCGGTTTTTCGTTTTCATGCGCCTTTAAAGTAAGTTCACATAACGAAACCGACAGCTCCTTGGGTCTTTACTCACGGTAACACAGCATCTGATACAATAAACCATAAATTAGAGGCCTGCACGGGCCTGGCTTTTTAGTCGGGCATTTACTCGGGCATCAATTTGAAGATCTATCGAACTTTTTGGATCTACAACAGGTTAATAGGGACGTTTGGCCCTCTCGGGCCTGTAGGGTAGTTCGGGCTACTCGGACCGTTCGGGTTTCTCGAGACTGTCGGGCCGTTTGGGCTTCTCGGGCCGTTCGGGTCTCAGCGTAATTTTCGTGCAGTTTAGAAATCTATTAGGTTTTTCGGGCCTACGTCGGATCAATCGAGCAGCTGGCTGCTGTTGGTCTGTCAAGATTTTTTCCCATGAATTGTTTCTCAATAAGCTAAACTTCTATGCTCTTAATAATTTACCCCTTTTACTTCTGACATTGTATTTAGCTCAAATATTGATATTACTTCGAGTGTTCCTCAAGGTTCTATTCCTGGACCGTTTTTGTTTGCACTTCTGATAGTAGCAGTAGTAAGTTTAAACTTACGATGATATACGCACTTGAGCTACTTTTCTCCATCTAATAGAACGCAAGCACTTTAACACATAAATAGTGCCGGAACATAGCGAAAAACCTTGGAATGGATCTAAGATATTTTTGCATACTCTACGAATTTTGCGCCATTAAAGTTGCTTAGCGCAAGAATGTATACAGCGATCGGTTATCGTTTACAATTTGTTTTCGCTTAGTTTGTTAACATTTAATCAGAGATAAACAAAAATTGCATTTCGCACGAAATTGTATTTATACGTAGAATATTTAGATTTTCTTAATAATTCTTGAGTGGCAATTATACCATCATTTTTTAAGGTCAAATCAAGCGCAAGGTTCATAGATTGTTTTCGATTTGTGATTTATAAGTTATACAAATATACGAAAATTGAAAGTTCTGTTTTTCTTATCAGGAAGTTATTTTGCTTATTATTTATTTTAAATTACTATGTATTTGCTTTGTATAATTATGTTTGTTCATGTAGCTTTATTTATCTGTATTTTATTCATAATTTAAGAGTAATTGCCTTAAAGGTAAGACTTCGTCCTATTACATCTGTGAATTTAGTTTTTTCTCTATTTATTATAATAAATACTTTATTATTATTTTATTATCAATTCATAATAACAACCGACTTAAGAGAAATAGGTAAGATAGCACCAAACACCAAACAGTGATAGAACTTGCAGAATTTAATTAATTAATTCAACTGCTAAAGAGAGAAAAATATAAATCTTTAATAAGAAATGAAAATTTATGACTTCAATCGCGTTTTCATTGGCGAAGTATAGTAGGTATAATAATTAAATTTAGTAAACGATATTTTATTATCAAAGTCTGCCCCCATAAAAAATGTACCACTCCGCTACTGTAAATACCTACATGTACATATATTGCAACCGACACGCCCTTGTTTGGAACATTATTTGAAAACACACAAGGGGGTTGTTGTTGTTTACAACTACCTTGTTAATTAAAGCCATCAACACAACATTAAATACCGAGCAAATTAAAGTAAACCGGGAGACAATGTGTACAATTCTTTCATTAAATTTCAAATTATTATCAATCCGGCACTGTATATTTATATGCCACCGCTATAAAAAAGTAAATCTTTAGGTGTTTTTCAAAATTGCATTTAGCCTTCACAAAAACAGAAATGCCCGGCAAAAAAGTACCGAGACCAGATTTGTACACGGGTATTGGGTTACTCCAAAAAAATTTCAATTTCTACATGTTTTGATGACTTCGAGTACGCTCTGTGCCAATTTCCCGCCCTCTTTTTATTTAAAATTAGAGAATTTGCTAGGTACGCGTGTGACACCTTTATTGAAGTACTAAAAAAATACCAACTAGGAAAAAGGCAGCGTCTGCCACAAAAACCACTTTTGAGAGAAACAAAAAATTGCATAAACAGATCAAAGTGGAGGAATTTCTTTTGTGCAGATACAAAAAAAATGTACCTGTTGGATATTAAAAAAGTTATTTTTGCAAGACAAAAAAAAAGGGAATCAAAAATAGCTTTTTAGCAAGAAGAAAAACAAACAATGCCAGCGAACTTTCAAAGACTTTCAAATACGTAGATTTTGATAAAAATACTCCTCGCAACAGCAGCAATGACTGACTGTACACCTTCTTCATTATTTATTTCAAGACTTCGATTATTTTCGTCTAGCGGACAGTGATCCCTGCAAGTTCATAGAAAATGAAAGTGGAATCACGCAAACGGTAAGACTACAGCAGTGGGGGGAAATAAGGGGGCAAATTTGCCGCATTAATAAATTAACTTCCACCCAGCATAAGCATAAAACAAATTGAGTGGAAAAAAAATATAGGGACTAATAAAAAATAAAAATGCTGCAGCAAGACGTGGAAATGCAGCGACAGCAGTACGAAAAACGTCGATGCTAGGGAAAACAACGTACGCACACAACACACGTGACGATCCTTTCAGGAGGACGTTGACTTTTCCGGTGGAGAGAGCCCAATCGATAGCCTACAATTGAACTCTCGAAACGCGCGCCTCCTGAAAAACCAATCTACTACGCAAAGGTACAAACGGTAAATAATCTAATTTGTCCACGCGGGATGTTTTTTGCATAAAATAAAGCCCGCGTCCAGTAATGGAGCTTATTTTAATAAACAGGAGAATGCTTTTAAAACAAGCCGAGTCAGTTATGCGTATGGAGTGACACCGCGAAATGAAGTGATTGTCAAAAGCTGAAAAGCGTAGACAAAAGCTCTACAGGTGACGGAACACGCGCTCCGATTACGCACCCGGGATGTCAATTATTGCATGAACGGCCGAACGAATGCTCTGGACGGGCGGCAGCGGCGAAGGAGAGGAGGACGATGGAGGTGGAGGAGGCAGCTCGTTCGAGGGGGCCACGTTGGGGGACAGGCGGACGTCGAGAAGATGGGACGGCGCGTCACGTTTACGTCAACTCTAGGCGGTACCTCGGGAATGACTCACAATTTTTGCATGATGGTTGAAAAAATATATTTCATTTTGTTTTGTGTGTGTGAAGCGAGGTTTAAATTTAAGTCCGGACAACGATTGGTCCACCTTGTAATGTACATGCACTAGCTACGTGCAACGCATGCCAAAAGTAATACGCAATAAACCCCCTTGGTCCTCTTGAAACATTGCTCTCGACCGAAACGAAAATATCCATATTTGTTTCTTTGTTCGGACCTATAAACAGACTCATCATCTTCATCATCGTTTCCAAATTAAAATTATTATTTGTGGAAACAGCTTCCAGGATACAGCGCCGTCATGGACAAAACGGCTGCAGCCGATAAAACATAAACATAAATAAAAACGTCAAACATAAAAATAATATGAATTCATAAAAGAAATAAGAATAAAACTTTTGTTAGCCTTAAAGAGCTTCCTTGAAGTTTTCCTCTTTTATTCATCAATAAAGTTCAAAAGTTTCCCTACTAAAAAATAACCACATGCGGCACAAACGTCAAAGAAAACCGCTAAAGAAGAGAAAATATTGAAATAGCAAGGCTCGACACTAAAACGACAAAAGGACGTGTCCTTTTACATCTTCAAACTGATTAAGATTCATTAAGAGAGATTCTAAAACCCCTCGGCAATATTAACTTCTCAAGAAACTTACTTCACTAATTACTTTTAAGAGCTGTTCACCAGTACCATCAGTCGTCCCTTAAGGAAGAAAATATCGTAAATTACCAATAAAGGTGTGATTTCCACAAAAAAAAGAATTGACCTGTCGAAATTATGTCGGAAAGAAAAGAACAATTGAAGTATCAAAGGTGATTTGAGTAAAAGCAGGATTAAATTAAAAAAAAACAGCTCTGTGATGCCGTAATCCTTTAGATAACGTAAATTTCGAATTTTATATCTCTTTAAATTAAAATCAACATTAAAAAGACTCTTTGAAAGAAACGGTGTAATATCTTAATTAAGAAGAGAATTCTCCTGTCTACATTGAAATAAATTTGTTAAGTGGACGCAACGAAGTTTTCTTGAGCCTCTAATGAAACCAGGCGATGGTTGTTTATGCGGAAACAAACGGTTTTACACAATAAAAGCTACCAAAGCTGCAAAGTACAAGAAGAACATGGAAGATCAAAGGTAACGAGGACACTGAAAACTTACATTAGTATATAGCGATATTATACAGACAACACTCTCGAAATCTGCGACAATCCATTAGCAACTTCGCATAATCAAATCAGAGATTAGACACCTTGGAGAAGAAAGAAAACAATTTGAGCAATCTGAAGAATGTATAATCTCCATCTACGCATCACTCTATTTCGGCAAACACTTCAATGACAACTAGATATTGTTAAGGATTAGATTACAACACGCAGGAATTCCATCCTAGGATATGAAAATTACACTTCATTAATTAACGAAAACGATGAAGAGACTACAACATTGTTGAATTACATATCTGTAGAGGAAATTTAGCGACAATAACGACAATTTACTAACGGGTGATTGTTAATGTAATCGTCGTGAACGCTTGACCAATAAGATCTTAGTAAATAAAATGAAGCTACAACTAAAACAAATTACAAGAGATCTTGAAACGGGCCTTCCATTTTCTTGGATAGTCAAGTTAGCTCGCCGCTTCATGTTGTTCATATTTCGACTGTTTGCTCTCGTATGCCCTCCAGTCTGAATTGGTATTTTAAAAATTGCTATTCTTGAGAAGTAAAAATGAAGATTAATGTAAAAAGCTATGATATGATCTTATGATACTAATCGATCATCATAAAATTGAGGAACATGCAATCTGAAATTGTCTTGCTCGCAACATCCAACATAAATTGATTAATGAAAGACTCATTTTGATAACGTTCAACGGTCGCGGATTCTTGATATTAATGGCCCTATTATTCTTCTTCCTGAGAAGTCTATCAATTTCATTAAAATAATCTTGAACTGCTCTAGCTGTGTGAAGTTTTGCGTTGTCTTCCATTTCGAATATAAAGAACAAAAGCTCTAACCAATAGTTTTTCGAACGTTATTTGGCGCCTATGACAGAATCTTTCAGGGTGCCTTCGTGCGGTAAATAGGGTGGTGTGTGGTAAGTTTAACATCAATTTCAGTTTTTTTCATCGCAGGGCGACGTCTCCGATAAGTTGCCTTATTTGCTCTACCATGCTTTAGATAATTCGTGGCACTACGCTCATCGTAAAATAACTTCGTCTAGAATTTACAAACTTTTTCTCAACAATTTTTCTAATTTGCCTTATTGACGGGTCATCGTTTGGCGGCGAGCAGCCCAATAAACTTTACTAGTCTTACTGCATTGTTGACGTGTGAGCCAGAATAGCTGCCTGGGAATCAGTGAGAAGAACTGCTTTATTTCCTAGCTGGACTTCAATGCGTTTAAGGGCTAGGAGGACAGCGTTTACCTCTCCATCAAAACTTGAGACCAATGCCTCGACTGCCTCCAAGATCTGGAAGTTTTCTGCAAGACTTCTGCATCCCCATTATCACGAGCATCAAGCGCCGAGCCATCGGTGTATCCACTCTGTGATTGGATATCTTTCATAAATGGTTGCCAGTGCAATGGCTCTTTGCATGGTTGGTTGAGTTTCACTTTTATACAATGTGGTGCCGGACCAAAACATCCCTAACTGCATATCCTGAGAAGGGTACTCTCTCTTTTGTATCTAAATTATATGCCTCTCCAAGGTCGGACGCTTTTACACAGAAGGATATTTGTGTTTTCAGTAGCTGAGTGGGCGGCTTATAGCTTTTCCAGTAGTCCATCTCCAGGCGATTTACCTTTTCATTTACACTTATTACTGCCAGGTCTCTTTTTATCAATAGGGGATCTACATCGGTTTGCAATTCCATCGCGTTAACAGGGATAGAACTGGGACCCCCCAGTTATCAATCTTAGGGCTTAGTTCTGAGTTCTAGCTAGCTTCCTGCTAGTCTACTAAGTAACCTCATTCGCTTGTTTCCCTTCCGTGCTAGCTGACTGACGTGCTTTGACTACTGCAACTTAGTGTCAAGCTGAACCCCTAAATAAGTAGCGGCTTTCGTTTCACTTAGAGGATTGGACTCGTAGAGTAAAGAGAGTCCTCCTTGTTGCTTCGTGGACAGTGTAAACAGAATTGCGATTTGACGACTAGTTCATTTTCATCCGCCCAAGATGAAAGTTGGGCCTGGTTTTTGATCGCCTCAATCGCCTTTATCTTACTACTAAGTCATCTGCAAAAAGTAGAGCTTGGGTACCAGGGATACTCTTGTACTGCAACAATAGCATCGTTGATCATTAAATTAAAGGGAACAGGGCTGATGACAGACGCTTGATGCAGTCCTTGCCTGGTCTACCTGTACTGAGAAAGGACTTCGCCATACTTTACGCGTATATTCCTCTGTGAGAGAAAGGAGGGGATATAATATATAATATATAGGGCCATACACTTCCGGGGAAGTTGTGGCTGTCTTTCACTTTTAGGTCCTTTTATTACGTGGTGGATCAGCTCACATTTTCTAAAGATTCCTATCGCCTTATAACTTGTGGTGTGTTTTAGCTTTCTCTACTATTCGTCTTCATTCTCTTCTATATCCAATCTTTTTCCTTCATTCCCCTATCTTCATCATTTTTATATCTTCCTCCACTTGCTCCTGCATCGTTGTCTGGGTCTTCCTATTGTTGGTGTCCATTCTGTTATAATAGATATAAGAGGTAGCTCTGTACATATTTCCTTTGAGGCCGAGAGGTTGTTGTTTACTAAGTAGTTTCTTCCTCCATACCCGGTAAAAAGCAGTCCTAAAATCGATGTCGTCGTCCTTAATCTCCTGAGTTAGCCTAGCAACTTGCTCTATTGTCCCTTTATGTATTCTAAAGCCTGCCTGCCTGTTTGATATTAGTTTGTTCCTCTCAATTACTACTTAGCGCCTGCACAGCAACATTCTCTCATGTATGTACTCTAGAGAATATGCTCGTTAGTGATATAGGCCGAAAGCTTGCGGGCGTGTTTGGTTCCTTGCTCTTCTTGGGGATAGGGATAACTTCCGTCTTTCGCCATTCGCACGCATAGTGCGACCTCAAAATACGGTTTGTGAAGGCCAAAACTTAGGGTGTATTTCATCGGGACCCGGGCTTTTCTCTGTTTTTGTTTCTTTTAGCATCAGATTGAACTCAGATTTACAAACTTATAAAGTGGAAAATCCTATTTATCGACTTATAGAAATGGGTTGTTATTACGTTATGAACTGTTAGGATATTCTAGAAAGAACGCTGAAAATCTACTGTAAACGCATTAAGTCGTGGTATAAATGTAGAAAAATCTCTACATAATGCTGTGATTGTACAAAAACTACGTGTAGAGTTTGCAAAATTGAAAAGTTGTAAATTGCATTTAGGGATTTACATATATGGGTTCTCGTTGCATTATTAAATGTCTGGCTGGAATTCTGGGAAGCTATACATAAATATCCGTAAAAATTAAATAATCAATAGATTATTATTAGTTCGAAATTACGAACTATGGCGTTTAATGTCAATCTCAGTTATCTGATTCTCTATTGTACAGCGCCTAGTCACTGCGGCACCTATGGCAAGCTGCCTCATTTGCACGTCCTCACACCGCCCTTACGGTTAGATTTCTATTCAACTTTCATTTTATACCTGGACGGTCCAAAAAGATGCAATGTCCAGATTAAATGGCACAAGAACAGGGATCTGTTTGGATGGGGCCAAGTAACTTTTGCTTTCTAAAAGGTGAAGATTTTCATAGAAATCACAACACACTGTTTTGTCTGGAAGCGTTCCCTTGAGCAAATTGAAACTAATTTACTTTGTAGTAGATTTTGCAGTTTATTAGTTACTAGTTTATTACTGACTAGCTGTACAAAATTAAAAAAGATTCACATCTTGACCTTTACAACTACTCGTCATGTCGCGTTGTTCAAGAGCAAGTTTTTGCAAATCTTTTGACCTGTTTTGGCATTATACGATGATAAGAAAAATTTTCCAAGTTTTATTTTTGGAAGAGTTAACTCTTATTCTTTAAAGACACTAAATGCTTACGTCTATTTTCACAACGAACTTAAGGTCAATTTTAAATTTTAAAGTGGCTAAATAACGAAATAAATAAATATCTCAAAAATTATTATCAGTTCAATTTCAAGCTACTGGAAATATTAGCTGTTCCAGAAGGCGAAGCAGTAATAATGCAAACCATAATAAATTTTTGGTTTCGGCTTTCGTGGAGAAACACCCACATCTAAGTGGATGGCGAATAAGCAGAATTTTGGATATCAATCAGATTTTAAGAAAACAAATGTCATCATACCACGCATCTCTAAATAAGGAACCTCATAGGAATGATTTTAAAACGTCGGTTAATCTTTTGAAACTGATTCATTAAACAAAAGTGCGTTAACGCAAATTAAATTTTGTACCTAAAATACTGTCTTCGAGCAAGGCCACTTTCAAAATTAATGGTATCATTGAAGATCCCTATTGGAGGCATAATAGGCGACCACGTTGTCGAGCCCTTCTTTTTTTAATGAACACCAGCAGGAACATTTTTAATTGAACTTTCTTCAAAATAAATTGCCAATTCTATAGAATCGAGACAGTCGATCTGGGATCCAACCGGAAGGGAAAGAGTATGACATCAGGTAGGCAGTGACCAACCCTCATTCCATTGTCAGGTATCTGAGCTTGAGGCTCCTCAGGCCTGACCACTCCACCGCTGCCGAAATTTTCCTCCAGTCCGCGTTGATAACCACTACCTTCGCATCCTTATTGCTTCCAAATCCTTCCGTAGAGCGAACTGCCGAGGGTTGTGGTTGTAAACAAGACCGGTTTAGCCCCAACCGTTTCCTAATACTGACATTCCTACCACCACAGTTAGAAAATTCGAACACACCACCATCAACATGGACCATCGGCCAACAACCACTCGCTTTCAACACCAACTTCATCTTCATAACAGCCAGAGCCGCCGCAAGTCCCCATACATCAACAAGACCCAACAGCAGCAGCCACACCATTATCCTCATCATACACGGACCACCAGCCTTCGGAATCAGCTTTAGCTACACCAACTCTGCCATCTCTAAGTATCTATAGCCGCCGCAACGCGCCAATAGCGCAATCTCCAGGGTCACCTCATAGCGCATTCCTCTCCTGCCCCCTGTCAACTACGTCAGTCTAGAACAGGATCTCACTAATCTACTGTGTAACTGACTCCATCACTGCTAAGCAACATCAACAACTCTAAAGCAAAGGGAAGGCCCAAGAAAATTTAAAGAGCTTATAAAGCCGCTGAGGCCCTTTCATGGAGCAGACCGTGGAAGGTTCTGAAGAACACCGTTTTAACTCTAACCTCTTGTTAATACCATCATCAACATACAACTACTCGCTGTCAACACCCAATCCCATCTCCATAATAGCCAGAGCCGCCGCAAGCCCCAGTACATCAACAAGATCCAATAGCAGCGCCCACATCATTCTCATAATCGACCGTCCACCAGCCCTCGAGACAACCTTCAACTTCACCAAATCTACCATCTTCAAGTATTCAAAGCCGCCGGGGTCCAGGGTCACCTCAAAGCGCAACCCTCGCCTCGATCATATCAACTACATCAGTTACAACAGAAATCTCACTAATCTACAATGCAACTGACTCCATCACTGCTAACCAACACCAACAACTCTTGAGAGAAGCTAAAGAGCTTAAAAAGTAGCTAAGGCTCTTCGGGGAGCAAACTGTGGAAGCTTGTGGTTCTGAAAAAAAACCGTCTTAACCCTAATCTCTTCCTAATACCACCATCAACATGGATCATCAGTCAACAACCACTCGCTGTCTATACCAACTTCATCTTCATACCAGCCAGAGACTCCGCAAGCCCCGCGTTCATCAAGACATCAATAGCACTAACAAAACCCAACAATCGATCACAACATCCTCATTATCGACGAACCACCCACCTTCGGAGCCACCTTCAGCTTCACCAACTCTACCTTCTTCAAGTATCCATAGCCACCGCAACGCGTCAATTACACAATTTCCAAAGTCACTTTAAAGGGCAACCATCGCCTCCATTTTGTCAACTACATCAGTCTACAACAGGAATCTCATTAATCTACTATGTAAATGACTTCATTACTGTTAACCAACACCGATAATTCAGGAGGAAAGAGAATGCTTGAGGGCAGCTAAAATGGAAACTGCGGATGGTTGTGATTCTGAAGAAAACCGTTTTAACCCTGACCTCTTGCTAATGTCACCATCAACATGAATCTTCCGTCAACAACCAACAACCACTGACTGTTAACACAAGCTGCATCTTTAAACAGCCAGAGCCGCCCGCCGCCGTAAGCATATCATCAATAGCACGAACAAGACCCGATAACAGCGGCCGCAACATCATCCTCAGAATCGAGGGACAACCAGCCTTCGAGACCACCTTCAGCTTTGCCAACTTTATCATCTCCAAGTATCCATAGCCTCCGCAACGCGCCAATTACACAACCTTTAGTGCAACCCTTGTCTCCTTTCCATCAACTTTGTCAGTCTACAACAGGAATCTCACTAATCTACTATGCAATTCACTCGATCACTGCTAACCAACATCAACAAATCTTGAGAGAAGCTAAAAAGCTTATAAAGCCGCTAAGGCCCTACGGAGAGCACAATGTGGAGAGTTGTGATTCTGAAGAAAACCGTTTTAACAGTAACCTCTTCCTAATACCACCATTAACATGGAACATTAGTCAGCAACTATTCTTTGTCCGCACCAACTCCATCTTCATAACAACCTGAGCAGCCGCAAACACTCATACATCAAGATATCATCAATAGCGCGAACAAGACCCAACAACCGCGGCCACAACATCATCCTCATCATCGACGGGTCCACTAGTCATCGAGATTACATTCAGCTTCGCCAACTCTACCATAGCCGCCGCAACGCATCAATTACACAACCTTCAGGGTCACCTTAAAGGGCAACCCTCGCCTTCATCCTGTCAATTACGTCAGTCTACAACAGGAATCTCATTAATGCACTATGTAACTCCGTCACTGCTAACCAACACCAGCAACTCTTGAGAAAAGAGAACGCTTGAGAAAATCTAAAGAGCTTATAAAGCCGCCAAGGCCCTTCGGGGAGCAGCCTGCCGAAGTTTGTGGTTCTGAAGAAAATTGCTTTAACCCTAACTTCTTGCTAATATCACCATCAACATAGGTCAGTACTCAACAACCACTAGCTCTCTACACCAACTCCATCTTTATAACAACCAGAGCTGCCGCAAGCAAATCAAAGTATCAATAACAAGACCCAAAAACAGCGGCCACAACATCATCCTCAGAATCGACGGACAACCAGCCTTCGGGATCACTTTCAGATCCACCAACTCTACCATCTCCAAGTGTCCATAGCCGCCGCAAAATGCCAATAGGGTAATCTCCAGGGTCACCTCAAAGCACAACCGTAGCCTCCATCTTGTCAACCACGTCGGTCTATAATAGGAATCTCACTAATCTACTATGCAATTCACTCGATCACTGCTAACCAACACCAACAACTCTTGAGAGAAGCTAAAGAGCTTATAAAGTCCTTAAGGCCCTTCGGGAAGCAGCATTATCATTGAATGACCATGTCGACTTCAGATCTGAATATCAGTCCAGAATTAAGAGATGTCGAAATATATTTTTCCGCCCTTATAACGTTCCAAGGACTGTAATTAATCATTACGTCCCTGTTCCAAACGAAATTAAATTTAGTTTGCGGACGAGAAAAATGTTGTATGTCCCACAGAAGTAAGTAATATTACAGTCTCGATGTGCTACAATCACGTCTCGACTGCAACAAATTATTTTCCTCCCTTGGTACGTAAATAACTATTTCGGTAAGCAGAGCTTGTGTAAGTGATTGCATTTGGTACTTCCACTGATTTTCCATAGTTAATCACTCGAGCTCATTAATTTTATGAAAATCCAACAGTAGTGGAAAACGTGAAAAATAAAACAAGAGCTGCATTTATTTGGATCACTTCAGGGGTGACTGGAAATCAGCAAAGAAGTTTCTATGAAAGAATTAGATAATGTGTTTAGGAAGATTTACTAGAAAATTGTTTTTATTGTCGCAAAAGTAGGTTTTTATTGTGTAGTTCTTTTCATTGTGTAATATCTAGCATCCGAGTTGTTAAACTCTCATATATCTTATTCCTTCTGAGTCCCAGTGTTTTTTACGTTTTTCCTTAAGATTTTTGTTATCTACGGTGGAAAACTTTTTATTTGACAAGTAAAAGCAACAGATCTGTATCTAAATCTGTTAATAAAAAAATATTTCAGGCTATTTAGCAAAAAATCAGGCGAAACTGTTGAAAATCGGAATTTTTAATTAAGGTCTTTGCGTCTATCTCTAATATCATAGATGTATACGTATAATAATGTATCGAATAATTCAAAGAAGTAAAAGTACAGACTCGACGAAATTATGTAGTATGTACGTGTTCCTGTCAAAGTTTGCAAGCTAAGAAATCACAAAAGTATTGGAGAAAAGGGGCCCGAAGTAGTTTTTTAATAGGAACAGTATAAGAAGGGCAACCTATATAGATCGAACTTTAGAAATTTCAAGGTTCATTGCTTTCGTAAATCTCTTACCTTTATCTTTGTTCTGCAGAAAACCCAGAAAAACTAGAGAAAAGGCGAACGGGCACGTTTAAAAGTAGAAGGGTAAAAATGGAAACGCGTTTAGTATTTGTTAAGATAAGAGTGATTGTATGTGATTTCTCGACTAGAAAAACAAACTGTATCATATCGTAACGATAAAGAATTTCTAGTTTTCCGCTACGAAACCAGCAGAATTAAATTGAAGCCCAATACGCTTTAACGAATAAGATTCCTTTTCAGAAGAGAAATGCCAAAGTTAGCAATCTTTGATCTTTTTAGTTTTCTGATTTCGATAGTTCTAAGCAGGCTGTAAGTATAAATCGCACATTTTAATTATTGAAGGTAGTACCTACTCTTTGCGTGCTGTTAAGCTGATAAACTTTAATTCGTCGTGATACGTCATTTACTTTTTTTCTATTGAGAAGATTCTTTCATTCCAAATGAATGACGGCAGTCTTACACTGTGGGATGGGACGTGGAAATGGGAATTTCGATTCAAAAACTTTCTTTCAGGGAAATGCATAAAAGGCGATTCTTGTTCAGTTTTCTCAAGGACAAGTGATAAGGTGATTTCCTAACAGTTACAAATGGTCTTCACGGATGTGAACTCTGATTTTAACTTAAAACAGACACATTGTCTGCCTCTCTTTTTCACTCCCTACATACCCGTTCACCTTTGTTACATGTTTTCATTAAGAACAATAATTAAATAAATTAGAACAAAGATTAAAAACAGTTTCTTTTGATACTAAATGCTCTCTCAGGTTTATTTTACTTATACAGAGTATTACATGTACGCGTGACACAATTATTTAATTTTAATTTAATTTAATTTAATTTAGTTTAATTGCCCAACAGATATTTCCAATTACACGACAATATACAAAAATATAACAATGTACAAACAAAAGAAATATAAGAAGATATATTTATATATTTATTATTATATACAGTGTGTCCGAAAAGTATGGAATATTCTATATATCTCAGTAAATATGCATTTTATGGAAAAATGTTTCCTATAAAAGTTGTTTATGGTGTTTAGTTTTGCATTACAGGGTAATACCAAATAACTATTTTTTAAAAAACAAAAGCGCAACGAATAATGCTTCAATTTTTTTTAATGGGAAGGTAAAGCTTTGATACACTTGCATAAGTAGATTTTGATAAAAACGCGAAAAATTATTTGAATAACGCTTAAAAGTTTATTTATTCATCTGTTACCTCTCCAGACGCGGTCTTTGAAATTTTCAGTATCATCTAGTCACATTATGGTCGGTGTGATACACTTTTGTTTGTTGTAACAATTGAATGCGTCGTAGAAATGTCAATTAATAACCGAACTGAAGCGAAAAGTTATTTGTTTAATTAATTTAAGCATTTTGATTAACGTGAGGATAACAAAGTTACAAAAATACGACTTGCTATGGATCATTTATCAGAAAAAACATCGTATCGAAATTTTAATGATGCTGGGATATGGAGACAGAAGGAGAACACAGGAGGAAGTTTGCAATTTGTTTAATAACGTGCACCCCGAATACCATATTTCTCAGTCTACTGTAAGTAAAATTTTGCATAAATTTCATGAGACGGGTTCTGTCAAAGATCGTCCAAAAACGGGCAGACCTAAAGCTCTAAATAATGAACAACGTGAGAATATAATGTTGGCTGTCGTGGAAAATCCGCATGTTTCTGTTCGACAAATTGCTCGTGAACATACTTTGAAGAAATACACTGCAGACGAAGTTCTAAGAAAGAAGAAGTAGCATCCGTATAAACCTTGTATAGTTCCAGAATTATTAGAAGATGATTTAGATCGATGATTGCAATTTTGCGAAGAAATAACACATAGGCTTTAGGAAAATGCAAATTTTCATAAGAATATCGTCTTCACTGATGAGGCAACGTTTTGTTTGAATGGTAACCATTAACAAACAAAACACGCGCTACTGGTCTTCGCTAAATCCTAGCTGGTATGTAGAAGGGCACACCCAATATCAGCAGAAAGTCAATGTCTGGGCAGGAATCATTGGAACCCAAATTTTGGGACCTTTTTTATAGAACATAATTTAACAGCGGATGCTTATCTAGATTTTCTAAGGTTTGACTTAGTTCCTGCTTTAGCTGTTATATTTCCTAATGAACTAGATCCAGATGTACCCCATAACAGAATATGGTTGCAACTAGACGGAGCTCCTCCTCATTTCGGAATTAATGTCCGACAGTTTCTTGATAATACTTTCCCTTATCGATGGATAGGCAGCTCGCTCGACGGATTTAAGTTCACTTGATTCTTTTCTGTGGGGCCATCTCAAAAATAAGATTTATGTCGATATGCCTGAAGATATTGAAACTCTAAAAGATCGTATTAGAACAGAGATTAGAGCTATTACTCCAGAAACGATTCAAAATGCAGTTAACGAATTTGAAAGACAACTTTATCATTGCCAAGCTGTAAATGGTGCACACTTTGAACACCTTCTATGAACTGTAGAGTGTAGTTATACAAAATTTTCAATTCGTAACAGATGAATATTGAAATAAACTTTCAAACAATTTTTTGCGTTTCAATCAAAATTTACTTATGCAAGTGTATCAAAGTTTTACATCATTGAAAAGAGAAAAACATTCTCTACCAAATGAAATCAAATAAAGGGATACCTTCCCATTAAAAAAAATTGAAGCAGTATTCGTTGCGCTTTTGTTTTTTTAAAAAATAGTTATTTGGTATTGCCCTGTAATGTAAAACTAAACACTGAACAACTTTTGTAGGAAACATTTTTCCATAAAATGCATATTTACTGAGATATATAGGATATTCCATACTTTTCGGACACACTGTATATATTTCAAATTTTCAATAGGCGAATTCCTCTTGGAATTTGATTTTGATCGATATATTCTTAAATTAGAATTTTCTTTATTTTTCCTTTTACTGTAGCCAAAGTTCAACATGGCATGGCAAAAGATTGTTTCAAGAGCAACAACGTTAATACCAATAGTATTGCCAGATTTTATTCCAAAGTACAATTCGCGAAAGGCAGAAAATTAATACAGACAGTAGCATACGTTAGTCAAACCGAAATGATGTAGTTAATTAACAGAATTCTATTTAATGTTTTCGTGTCAAAATCGAAGTTTCTTTACATCGAATCAGTAATAAGGTTGCATTGAGGACCTACATCAAGAAGTGCTTTGCATAACGCAAGTAAATAAACAGAATTTTTTAATTTCCAGTTAATTTGTCCATCAGCTATGTGTTTAATCGCCTACATTACAATTAATTAAAATAATTCCTACGTTTTGATTCATTCCTGTCAAATCAATTTCGTTCGATAAACCTCAATCTGAAGATTATAACGTTTCCTCGTTTAAATTATTTATTGGCTGCTGCTTGAAAAGAAAGAAAATAAAACTGAAATTGTCTACAACACAACTAGAGAAAACTTCGGTAAAACTTTTACTTTCGTCGTCATTCATAAATAAATACAAAGAACACAAAACATGTGAACCTACAACTGTTTCTGCTTGAATCCATTAATAACTCATTTAACATTCCAGCAATAACTTGTTAATGTAATATTGAAATACGCGAGACATCTCTCGTTACCTTGCATTCACAATTTGTATAATTAAATTGCGATAATAACAACAACAGCAGGAGTGGGAAAAATTTAATAAAAAAGAGAGAGATCGATAACCTGTTGTTTATATAACTCTTTTTTTTACCACTAAATACCAAATACACAAAAGAATATTTCATATGTGCACGTATTGTGTATGTGTGTATGTGTGCGTTTGATCAAATGATAAATTGGATTTCGACATTTCATCGCGTGCACACACTTGCAAAAAACAATCCGAAATATTTATTCGCAAATAAGATGAGAAGGGCAAAAAGCAAAACCGGATTTTATTCTAAAATCGAATTCTTCTCGAAAATTGCTCTTTAGGTAGAGGAAAGGAATTTTTTTCTCGGTTTTCATGATATCGTATCACATTGCCTTCAAAGTATTGGTGTAATACGAGTTGGTGCTCTTAAGGGCACGTTATTCTTCAATTAATCATGCACTAGCTCAACTTACGCAACTTCCTAATGAAAATGGAGACCTTCGCCGTAACGAAATTAGAAATTCGACATTGCCTTGTTATATAAATAAATAATAAAGTGTACATTACGATCCGTAAAATTGGGAAATTTAATTTATGTCGAGAAAAATAGGTTTTATATACACGGGGCGTTTCATTATTTGTATAAAATATGAAATGTAAAATTGCGATGTGTCACGTCCGTTGTAGTATAAGGAGATTGTGATCTGTCATCTAGCAGCGCTTTACAGATTTATAAATAGCTTTCTATCAGTACTGAGGGAATAAAACCAGTAACATCGATCACTGAACCTCGATGAAGAGATATTTAAGAGAAATATGCTTAATAGTGATCGATAGAAGATTATACAGCTCTAACATGCGCATGAAAATAATTTACTATCGGTGGACTTCCAGTATATACTAAAATGACGTCACATGACGTCACGATGAATTAAATGAAGCTGCATCTCTAATTTCAGTACAACATTCTAACAATCATAAAATGCAACAAAGCATTGAACATGCCAGTCATGACAATTAAGCAAATCAGCAAAGAAAATAAAAATATAAATAGTCCACGTGCCATTCCCTTTACCTCACCTTAATTTAGAACATCTGGTTTATCTATTAAAATTCTAATTTTCTCATCTAATTACGTCACATCAACAATAATAAACAAAACATAAAGACAACAATAACAACAACAACAACAACAACAAGCACATAAGTTTTAACAACGAATGTGAAGTTCTCCTCGTTATGATGCAACTCATCTAAAAGAAAAATAAGCTCCACGTCCCAGCATGCCCGGCCCCGGTCGATACTAGGCTGAATTTCACCCCCACATCATCATCTCCAAGGACGATCCTCTTCTGACACAGATTTTCTTACGCCAACAGAGCCCCACCACCGCCATCGCCACCCCCACCGCCACCGTCATATACACATACACAACGTATTATTATACGCACATTTACGATCGAAACTACTATCAACGCAAAATTCCAAACATTCACTCAAGCGGCAAAGAGAAAAACCGGGCTAATGTAATACTAGAAGCTTAATAATATTGCAGTGGTATAGGTAAACGTTACTATTACATGATATCGATATTGGTTCTTTATTAAAACGAAAAAAAAGAAGAATTAATTTGAGTGATGAATTTGATGACATGTACTGGTAAAGGTAAATAGGGAAAAAAGGGAAATGTTACGGATAATTTATGGGTTTTTGACAAGGGACAGACATTTTGGATGTATATAAATGTTTAGGCATTGCATTAAATTTTCATTAAAGCTAACCTCAAAAGCAAAACGGGCGTAAAAGTTTAATTACTTTTTACAGCGCACAGTAAAATGTCACAATAATTTGGAAAAGCAGCATTTATGATTGAAGAATTATCAATAGAGAACATTCAGAATTCGCGCAGAATCGAACACGCACATGCTCGGCTATCCGAGCTCACGCAAATTCTGAGAATTTATATTGATAACACTCATTTTGAACATTTCCAAAGGGATGGAATTCACGATTTATTTAGTATTGCCGTTTATGATTGTTTATATATAAATATCTCGAGATATCTATTATCCAAAATACCTCAACAAAAAGTCTTAAATAGCAAAAAACGTAGGTATCAAATGAAAAGGTCAGGAATAAGAAACCCTAACTAGTTAAACACTTGAGATATTTCGTTCGCGACGCACTAAAAAGGTCTCCATCACGTAGGCGTAAGTACAAGTTCATTTTTCTTTCATTGCATGAAATTTTATCATACTTTATTCACATTTGAGTCTATTCAAGGGTTCTGCACATTACATATAATCTCAGCATAACTTTCAGCCAGCAAACTTCCTGTACAGAATTATTTAGCTGTATGCCCCAGCTATTTAGATCTTACAACTGTTTGTCTCTAAGCAGCAGAGTAAATTTTCGGGGCTAAGTGTAAGGACTTAGTACTACTATGGAGAAAATGAATTTAATCTAATGGAGGTCACCAAATCTCTATTTCATCGAAATACTTTTAAGAAAGAAGATAAGAATATAGTTTGAGCTCAGTCTTTTCTTCTACCTCTCATTGTAAGCGCCGAATGTTGTTTGCCCAGGTAGATCTTCTCCAACCTCTGGACCTCTTTCCCTCAACCCTCGCCTCTAGTGCCTGCTTGGGGTATTTCGAATGATACATTCTATTGACAGGGCCAAACTATCTCAACTGTGCGGGCTTTACCGGATTTACTAGAGGTTCAAATGTGACAGCTGCTCTAATGGTCGAGTTCCTCACACCATCCCTTCTAATTTCTCCAGCTACACACACTGCAGCTTGGATCTTACTCTCCCTTTTGGCAATCAAAATCCAACTTTCGCTGCCGTTGGTGAGTATGGGTACACACCTCTCTTTTCTTGAGGAATTTGTTCCTTACAACGTGCATCATTCTTCCAGCATTCAGCTCATTCTCCATTTGCATCCTCTGCTATCCACACTCCCAGGTACCTGAATTCCTGCACCTGCTCTAGGGTTTCGCAGTGAATTAGAATGCGATGTACCTTCCGCTCCCTGGAGATTACCATGGTCCTTATTTTATTAAGACTAATTTTTAGTCCTATTGCCTCCAGGGCCATGGCTAGAAGATTGAGATTGTACTGTAGTTTTTGTGTGGTATCTGCAAGTAACACCACGTTAATCTGTATCTATTATCACTGGATTTAATCTCAAATTTCCAAGCTTAAATCTTTTAAAACCTCTACACTTTTTAAAAAAGAAGACAAGGATATACTTTGAGCTCAGCGCCATTCTATAAAATTCCTGCCTATACAGCTTTATAAATACTTTAGAGGTTTCGTGGAATCTCTAAGTTTTGATCCACCCTTTAAAAACCTTTGGAATCCGCATGAAATGCTTTTTGAAGAATCTTCACGAAATCTTTACGAAATTATTGTAGTCTTTGCAAAAACTCTTTAGAGATTTGGAATTTTTATAGACACCCTCTCGAAATCTCGTAAAATCCTCGAGTTTTCCTACAACCTTACAGAATATTTAAAAAAATCTGTGACATCTCCATGAAATCACTTGAAACATTACAGATTTTTAAAAAGTTCTCACAAAATTGCTGTAGGCTTTCCAAAAATATTGTTGGAAATCTTTAACGGTTTTAAGTTTCTCTGGAAACTTTTAGAATATTTAGAAAATATGTGAGATCTTCATGACATTGTCCGGCACCTTTAAGAAATTCTTGCAAGATCCTTGTAGAAATACTGCAGGCTTTCCAGAAACTCTGAAATCTTTGAAATTTTGGTGGAAATCTTCAAGGTTTCCTAAGATTTACAAGTAAGTTTGTTTGCAATTCTTCAGAATAGTGAAATCGTTCGGAACCCTTCACGAAGCTTTACGAAACCCTTACAGAATTATTACAGGTTTTCCAAAAACTTTGAAATCTTTGAAATTTTCATGGAAACCTTTAAAGGTTTCCTCAAATTTGTAAGTTTGTCTACAACTCTTCAGAATACTTAAGAAGTGTGTCAGATCTTCGTGACATCGTTCGGAACCCTCCACCCCTGTAGGGTTTTCAAAAACTCTGAAATCTTTGAAATTTTGATAGAGATCTTAAAGGTTTCATAAGATTTGTAAGTTTCCCTGCACCTCCTAAAAATATTCGTTCGGAATCCTTCACGAATTCTTATGAACCCCTACAGAGCTATTGTAGACTTTCCAAAAAATCTCAGATCTTTGGAATTTTCATGGAAATCTTAAAAACTTCCTAAGATTTGTAAGTTTTGCTACAACTCTTCAGAATATTTAAAGTGTGTAAGATCTTCATGAAATCGCTCGGAACTCTTCACGACTTTTTACGAACCCTTACAGAGCTACTGTAAACTTTCCAAAAACTCTGACATCTTTGGAGTTTTAATGGAAATGTTGAAGGTTTCTTAAGATTTATAAGTAAGTTTCTTTGCAACTCTTCAGAATATTTTAAAAGTGTGCCGGATCTTCGTGAAATCGTTCGGAACCCTTCACCCTTGTGGGCTTTCCAAAGACTCTGAAATCTTTGGAATTTTCATGGAAATCTTTAGAGGTTTCCTAAAATTTGTAAGTTTCCCTGCATCGCTTCAGAATAATTAAAAAGTGTAAAATCTTTGTTGAGAACCTTCCACGAATTTTTACGAACCCTTACAGAGCTACTGTAGACTTTCCAAAAGTCTGAAATCTTTGGAATTTTCATGAAAATCTTTAGAGGTTTCCTCAAATTTGTAAGTATCTCTGCAACTCTTCAGATCTTCGTGAAATCGTTCGGATCCCTTCACCCTTGTAGGCTTTCCAAAGACTCTGAAATCTTTGGAATTTTCATGGAAATCTTTAAAGGTTTCCTAAAATTTGTAAGTTTCCCTGCATCGCTTCGGAATATTTAAAAAGTGTCTAGGATCTTCGTGGTCTTTTGGAACGCTTTACGAAGGAGGTTTTACGAAACCCTTACAGAATTATTACAGGCTTTCCAAAAATCTGAAATCTTGGATTTTTGATGGAAATCTTAAAGGTTTCCTAAATTTGTAAGTTTTCCTGTAACTATTCAGATCTTCGTGAAATCGTTCGGAATCCTTCACTAGTTTTTACACAACCCTTACATAGCTATTGTAACTTTCCAAAAGCTGTGAGATCTTTGGAATTTTAATGGGAATCTTTAAAGTCTCCCAAAATTGTAGGTTTCCCTCCAACCTTTCAAAACATTTAGAAAATGTGTGACAACTCCATGAAATCGTTCGGAACTCTTCAAGAAGTTTTCATAATAGTTACAGAGCTATTGTAGACTTTCCGAAAACTCTGAAATCTTTGGAATTTTCATGAGAATCTTTAGAAGTTTCCTCATATTTAAAGTTTCTCTGCAACTCTTCAGAATATTTAAAAAGTGTGTTAGGTCTTCGTAAAATCGTTGGGATCTCTTCACGAATTTTTATGAAACCCTTACAGAATTACTTCAGGTTTTCCAAAAGCTCTGGAATCTTTTCTAAAATTTGTAAGTTTCCTTGCATCTCTTCAGAATGTTTAAGAAGTATGTAAGATCTTCGTGAAATCGTTCGGAACTCTTCAAGATTTTCTAGGAAACCCTTACAAAGCTATTGTAGGCTTTCCAAAAATCTGAGGTCTTAGGAGTTTCAATGGGAATCATTAAATGTTTCCCAAATTTTCAAGGCTCCCTTCAACCTTTTACAACATTTAGAAAATATGTGACATCTTCTTGAAGTCGTTGGAACCCTTGAAGAAGTCTTACGAAATCGCTACAAAAAAATGTTGCAGGTTTTCCAAAAATTCTGAAATCTTTAGAAATGTGATGGAAATTGTTAAAAGTTTCCCAAAATCTTTAAGTTTGCATGCAAACAGAATTTATCTCATAATATTTAGAAAATGTATGACGTCTTAATGAGATTTTTGGTATTTTGATGGAAGTCTCTAAAACACTTCCTGAAATCATTAGGTTTCCTTGCAACTCTTCGGAAAATTTAGAAAATGTGTAACATGTTCATGAAATTGTTCGGAACTCTTAAAGAATTTTTAAAAAACCCTCACAGAGCCATTGTAGGCTTTCTAAAGACTCTAAAATCTTTGCAATTTTAATGAGAATCTTTAAAATTCTTCCAAAATTTTAAGTTTAAGTTTTAAAATATTTAGAAGATGTATGACATCTTCATGAAGTCGTTAGGAACCCTCCGAAATAGTTACAGAAGTATTGCAGGCTTTCCGAGAATTCTGGAAAATCCTTGATAATCCCCCAAAATCTTTAAGTCTACATGCAACGTTTCAGAACATTTACAAAATATGTGACATCTTAATGAAGTTCGGGACCTTTGACAAGTGTTTACGATATCCTTACAAAATTATCCAAAACCTCTGGAATCTTTACAAAATGTGATGGAAATCTGTGATAGTTCCCCGAGATCTGCATAAAATCTTTCATAATAATTAAGAAATATGCGACAGTTTCGTGAAATTTTTAAAACGTTCTCACAGAATAATTGTAGGCTTTCCAAAAACTCTGAGACTTTTGGAATGTTGGTGAAAATCCTTAAGTTTCCCGAAATTTTAAGTTTATCTGGAACCCTTTAGAATAACATCATTCGGAATCTTTGACGAATTTTTACAAAATCCTCACAGAAATAGTGCAGGTTTCGAAAATTCTGAAACGTTTGGAATTTTGATTGAAATCCTTAAAAGTTTCCTAAAATTTGTAAATTTCACTGTAATTCTTCAGAATAGTTGACAAGTATGTCAGATCTTCGTGAAATCGTTCGGAACCCTTCAGGGATTTTTACGAAAACCTTGTAGAATTATTGCAGGCTTCCAAAAACTCTGAAATCTAGAATTTTGAAGGAATTCTTAAGAATTTTCTTAAACTTTATAAATTTCCCTGCAACCCTTCAGAATATTTGAAGAGTGTTTAAGACCTACGCGAAATGGTTCTGAAACCTTCACGAATTTTTACGAGATCCTTACAGAACTTTGAGATCCTTGGGATTTTAATGGGAATCATTAATTGTTTCTCAGATTTTTAAATTTCCCTCCAACCTTTTACAATATTTAGAAAATGTGTGACATCTTTATGAAGTTACAAAACAGTACCGAATTACTGCAGGTTTTCCAAAAATTCTGAAATCTTTGGAAATTTGCTTGAAATCTTTAAAAGTTTCTCAAAATTTGTAAGTTCACTGCAACTCTTCAAAATATTTAATAAATGTGTAACATCTTTGTGAAATCGTTCGGAACCCTTCACCCTTGTAGGCTTTTGAAAGACTTTGAAATCATTGAAATTTTGATGGAAATCTTCAAGATTTTCTAACATTTGTAAGTTTCCCTCCAACTCTTCGGAATATTTAAAAAGTATCTAGGATCTTCGTGAAATCTTTTGGAACCCTTTACGAAGGAGGTTTTACGAAACCCTTACAGAATTGTTACAGGCTTTCCAAAAATCTGAAATCTTTGGAATTTTGATGGAAATCTTAAAGTTTTCCTGTAACTATTCAAAATATTTAAAGTGTCTCAGATCTTCGTGAAATCGTTCGGAATCTTTCACTAGTTTATACGCAACCCTTACAGAGCTAAGTTATTGTAGACTTTCCAAAAGCTCTGAAATCCTTGAAATTTTAATGGAAATCTTTAAGTCTCCCAAGATTTTAGGTTTCCCTCCAACCTTTTGAAATATTTAGAGAATGTGTCACAACTTCATAAAGTCGTTCGGAAGCCTTGAAGAAGTTTTCATAATAGTTACAGAAATATTGCAGGCTTTCCAAAAATCCTGAAATCTTTTGAATATTAATTGGAATCTTTACAAGTTTTCCGAGAACTTTAAGTTTGCATGCAACACTTTAGCATGTTTAGAAAATATGTGACATCTTCATGAAATCCTTGCAGAATTATTGTAGGCTTTCCAAAAACTGTAAGGTCTTTGGAGTTTTGATGGAAGTCTTTTTAAGAGTTTCCTAGGACTTTTTAATTTCTCTGTAACCTCCATTGAGATCCATCAAAAATTGGTTTGAGATTCGCATGGAATTCTTCCAAATCCTGGAGGAATCTTAGAAATGAGTCTTTACAGAATCTTCTACAAAAGCTTTAAAATCTTTTGTGAAACCTTACATGTAGGTATTTATAGAAGTCTATATGATATATTTCAGAATCTGAAGAGAAATCATTGAAGTCTTTACAAAGCCCTGACAAAGCTTTTATAGCTGTCTTTAGATTTCTTTAGAATTTTCTGACATTTTTTTTTAAAGTCTACAAGGTCACCCTGAAACGTTTCGCAATCTTAAAATATTTCTGCAATTTTCATGAAATCCTTCGAGTCCTCTAAGAACTTTAGGTTCGAAGTTATTGCAATCTTTACAGACATGTCTTTGTGGCATCTCTAAAAGAGTGCAGTATATTTGAAAAACATCTGAAACCTTCATGAAACTTCTCGAGAAACCTTTGAGATCAATACGAAATTATCGTAAGTTTTGCAAAATTATTATTTAAAAGGTTTCCCAGTTTTCCTGAAACGTGTTAGAAAATTTTCAAAAAATCTTTAAAATTCCCATAAAGAAAGAATCGCAGTTTCTTTCAAGATTCTTACAAAATCGTTTTGGAATTTTTAAGATATCACGAACTTTCCTCTAAAATCTTTAAGCGTCTTCAGTCAGTCTCTGAAATCTCCGTGATGTATTTGCAATTTGTGAAACGCCTCAACATTCTTGTAACGCTTTTAAGATATTGACAAAATCTATATGAGAATTCTTTAATTTCTGTCTGTTTCGTACATTGACAAAACACGTTCATATATTTTACAGTTCGAACGTCACAACTAAATTGTTTGGTTAAATCTCTGCACGGAAATTAGTTCTTATTACTGCCTTTGAAGTACGAGCCAATTCGGCGCTAATGTAAAATTGATATCTTTCAAGATTTCTTTTTTAAAAGTCTTGGGAAGTCTTTCAGATTGCTGTGAGATGTCGAAAATTTATTTGAGATTAGGGTAGATTTCGAAATAGTTATTTACGAAGTACCTATCGTAATATGACGTTATCATACAAATCTGATACAACAAAAGTTTTGAAATATCCGTGAAAATGTTCCCAATAATAGAAATTAATGTTTGATTACAAAAGTAATGAGATGATGGAGACATCATCAAGTAATTTAGCTAGCTGGACATGAACTTCCTCACATAAAATTCCCTCGAAAACCACAATTTTCTCATTTTAAAAAGGCAAAAGTTTCTCATTTGAAGGGACAGATTAGCATGTGGATAACGACAATTTTTTCAAGAAATTTTTTATAAACTTCTTGCGGAGTTTATAAAATATCTGTGAGGTACGTTCATGAGAGATTAATGAGTGGAACAGCTCACAGATCACGTGATCATAGAGTGTATGAAGCTAGGAATTTTCAAACGAGTAAATTCCTAACCTCACATAATTCGTTTTTGGTAATGCCCAATCATTTGCAGTACGTATGCAAACAAAACATGGACATGGACAAAAATTTCACATGTTACAAGAATTTTAATGATTTTGTATCCGACGAAAGTGATAGTGACGATGATGAATGTGATGATAAAATGTATAATTTTGCCGAGTTCATAGTATTACCTAATACGAACGACAGGCAGTTGAAAATGGAAAGATCCTATCTTAACCTGAAAGTTTTAGCGTGAAATATTAGTTGTAGGTTATAATATTGAAATATTGCGCTAACTTGCAAACGCTCCTCAAACCCCAATACAAACAGCTGGAACGTTAAGAGCTTCTTCCCCGCTCACCGCTCGATAATAGTTATATGACCTTCAAATTTGTTGATGGGCGTGCTCTTTTTTTGTAAAACGGGAACAACGTTTAGAGTGAATTAAACACATCAACGGACATACCTTGATAAGATACGAGTTTCTCTTTCACTTCCTTAGAACTGAAGAAAGTTTTTGAATCATATGTTATACAGTTACGCTCTATTCTTTGAGACCCGAGCTCTGGCTACCTTGTTTTCTTGATTTTAGACTTCAGAAAATATCAAAAAGTAATGCACAAATTCATTTCTGGCGGTATTTTTACTTTTTTAGAAAAAAAAACTTTCAAACAGGTAGGTTTTAATTTTTTATCAGAAACATTTCAAGCAAGACCTTTTTGTTCCAAATCTCAAGATGGTGACAAGATTCCATTTTGTAAAAACGATTCAGCAGATTTTCATCTGCCTTGTGCAGTGACATATACCAGAGTGGGGATTGGTCAGAAGAGTTTATAAGGACTGTGATGACATCACTGACAAAAAAGAATGGCGTAAAGAGGTGTGGGGAACACAAAACGATAGGTCTGATGGTGCATGTAGCAAAGATATTGTCAAGAGTACTCAACAAGAGACTGGTAAAAAAGATGGAGGAGGTGATCCCTGAGGAACAATTTAAATTTAGAAAAGGAATGGAAACGAGAGACACAATTGGGGGTGGCAAGAACAACTGGACAAAGATATGTGGAAAAGGAAAAAAAAGCTGAGCATCTGCTTTGTAAACTTACAGAAAGCGTTTGATTGTGTACTGTGGGAAAAGCTAATGGAAATATTAAAAGATAAAGTAGTAGAGCAGAGAGATAGAAGACTGATTAGAAATTTATATATGGAACAGGAAGTAGCCATGAGGATTGGAGAAATATGACGGGTTAAATCGAAATTGATAAGGGTGCTGTATTTTTCCTGCTCTTCTCAACATTTATGTTGAGGAACTGGCGGCAGAATGCTGGAAAAAAAATGTTGGAATTAGAATTGGGGGAAGGAGAATTGCGTGCATTCGGTTTGCTATTGACAACATTAAACTTGCACAAAGTACAGAGGAGTCGATAGAAATGTTGAAACAGCTTGAAATGCAATAAAAACAAAGTGATGCGAATAGGGGATAAAAACATGGAGGTCTACGTCAAGGGGAAAAGTTATAGCAGGTAACGAGGTATAAGCATCTAAGAACAGAGTTTACAAGCAACTGAAGGAGTTTTGATGAGATAAAGATAAAAACTCAAATAGCAAAACAGGCGTACAGGAAGATGAGTAAGATCTTGAAAAGTAAGCTGGAATTGGAGCTGAGGAAGAGAATAGCAAAATGCTTTGTATAGAGTATGAGACATGGACTATGATGAAGAAGGATACGAAAAGAATAGAATCGCTGGAGATGTAGGTCTGGAAGAGGATGTTGAACATCAAGTGGAAAGATAAAGTTAGAAATGAAGAAGTGCTGAGAAGAGTTGGAGAGCAAAGATCAATGTTGGAAACAATTAACATAAGGAGAAGAAATCGGTTAGGGCATGTTTTAAGAAAGGATTGTTTGATGATAAATGCGTTGGAAAGGAGTGTAGACGGAAGAGGTAGCAGGGGAAAAAGAAGGACAAAAATCGTAGACGATGTGAAGAGTGGACAGAGTTATGGTGAGATAAAGAGATTGGCTTAGGATAGAGAAAAGTGGAGAGAACGCACGGAACTCTCATAGGCAGAATACTGATGATGATGATGATGAGTAATTTAATTAAGAAACACAGAGTTCCCGGAAAGTTAAACAGAGGGCATATTTAGCGTTGTTTTCATAAAAAAGTGGTTACTTAATAGTTCAATAATTTCTTATAAAAATTGCTAAACTTTAGTTGCTTTCTCGAGGAAGTACTTATTAGTCAAGTTTCAGCGGCTGTACAGCTCTGGGTTGTCGACGCTTTGTCTTTAGTTATTTTTTCAAAGATAGGTAAAGAGTATATTAAATTTACGAATTATTAATAACTGCATAAGTAATTGATCACATGATCATCTTACAGTCCAAAGATGGCTTTTAATTCTTCAAAGAAGTGGAAATTCCGAAACAATAATAAAGAGTATCCCGTTTATAAAATTAATAACTCAAACTATACGGGCATATGCTACGTTAATTCGCATTTTTCTTCCTAGGTCGCAAGAGGTCGCAATAATTATCAACATTTTTGTAAACTAAAAAAAATGTGATTTCTAAAAGCCCTCAAAGTAGGTCTCTGCTTCAACGATGACCTCCTCAAGTTTGGAAATAAATAATAGTCGAATGGGTCCAGATCAGGAGAATATGACGGATGAGGAACCAATTCGTAGCGCAATTAACGAAATTTCACCATTGCGACGGTCGATTTGCGCGCCGCGCCGATGCGTTGTCCTGGTGAAAGAGCACTTTTTTCTTCGACAAATGCGGTTACTTTCGCTTCAACTCGGCGTCGAATCCGTCCAGCTGCTCTACATAATACACTCCCGTGATCGTTTTGCCCTTTTTGAAGGTAATCGATACGAATTATACCGTTCGCATCCCAAAAAACTGTTTGTTTGCCTACAAACACACCTTGGTTTTCCTCGGCGGTTTCGATTTACCAGGAGCTGTCCTCTATTTTTTGACTGCTCCTTGGTCTCTGGTGTGTTGTAATCATATCGTGGTTGCACATGGCCAAACACTCCTTCGAAACTGTCGTGTTTGTTGTCGACAGAGAGCACCCATCTGGCAGAGATTTTATCGACCATATCTGGCGTGGTGAACTCATTTGGACGGTCTGGACACTCATCATCGAAAATGTTTAAATTCGGCTATCCAATATTTTATTGTTGATAGCGAAGGCGCAGAGTTCCCATAAACATCGGTGTTGACCTGATCGTTCGTTTTCTTGTTCAAAAACAAGTATCTAATTACTGCACGATATTCGATTTTATTCGTTTTTGTAAAAATGCAGAAGTTGTTCGCTTTCAAAGACTGCCAAACACAAACTGATTGACGCAGCAGCGGGCTGACAATTGCCAAGCAGTCGTTTCAAGGTTAGCATTTACGAATAACAACATTGTTGTGATAACTGGTGGCGCCATCTCTTGCCTGGGCCGACTAATTATCAACCTAGAAGTGTAGGAATACTGCAAAATAGTATTCAACTATTTTTTTGAATAATCAAAGCGAGTCATATTCAAAATACTTAAGTAACTTGAATGCTGAGTACCCAGTATTCTTTTCATTTTTGAATAACGAATAGTGAAACAAATTGAATGAATTGAAGGTCCGAGTCGGGATCGTGGAAAGGTTATACTGGTAACTTGGGTATCTTTATAGAAGTATTCGTCAAGTGATTTAAATTGAACATGGAGTATGTGTTATACCAAACCACATGGGAGGTGATTTAAATTGACGTAGATTTGGCCAGAATTCTGAATAACTATTACAGTGGGCTAGTGCAATTCAAAATTTTTTATTCTTCTTCTTATTGTATTTAAGGCATTACCTTGTTGATCTCTAACTTGCGTCCAATTTTATCCTTGCGATGATGGTGTCCGGCACTCTTTCCATCTTCCTGTTGGTTTTTTCGCATTAGGGATTTCCTTCTTTGTCCATTTAGCAATTTCTGTGTTGTCCATTCATTTTTTCTACGTGGTCGCACCATTGCCGTCTTCATTGTCTTGTCCATCTCACAATATCTTGTATGTCACATTCTGTTCTAATGGTATCGTTTCGGATTCGATCCTGTAGTCTGTAGCTTCTTATTTTACGTAGTGTTTCCATTTCTGTAGTTCGCTTTTGATTTGTTGCCCCATAAAATATCGATATCCAGATGCCGCGGCCATTTTATTAGCTTACGCTAATAATGTTACGATAATAATTTCGGTTGCTCGATGTTTCGGCCACCAAATATTTGTATTTAATTGTTTGAGTTATTATTTTTCCATTAACAATCAACTCGCATTATCTGTTGATATTTCCACATTTCTCTTAAATATTTGTAACAGGCTTTGGAGGAATTCATCTCCATGGTATGTCCAACTATTGATCCTTTGACAGAATTTATTACCCTGTCCATTGCAATATTAAACAAAGTTAGACTTTACTTTAATAGTCTTATAGTTACTGTTTACTATTGCAAGTTACATTTACGGCTCTAGGCCATAATATAGATTTCGTGTGACCCATCGAGTTTTCTTTGAGTATCTTTGCATCTTTTCCACTATCAGTTCGTCTTTCCTACACGGTCAGCCGATCAAAGATTCTAAATCGAAGCCTTCAGTTCATTACAGGTCATTTTGGTATTGAGCAAATAACATTCGAAGGGTCATTCATATTCAGGCCTCAGATTGAAATCTACAATTACGAGGAAACTCGGAGAATTTCAAAATGTTTACTTTCCTTTTTGATTTAAGTCTCCAAGAAATAGAATTATTAGAGCTGACATGAGTTTTAACTGAAAATTGATTTTTTTTATCACGTCGACTTATTAAATGATAGAGAGTTTGGCGTTTTATGTACAGGGCATACCATATTCGATAGTATTAAATTGGCATTTATTTAGATATCATAAATGTTAGAACAAGAACTTAACGCAATTGGCATTACACGCCTCAAATTATTATTTTTTTATTTATTTCTAAACGTGGTGTGGTAGATAGTTTAACAACAGTTGTTAAATAGTAGTAAGTTAATGTAAAATAATTAGAAGAAATTAAATAAAATAATCTAAGTTCTGATTTTGTAACCTTCCAGGACAATAACATGTTTACTGGAAGCAAACAATCACTTCCTTGAATGATCTAAAAATCAATAAAAGCATAATGGCGAAATGACAACAATAACGTTTCATTATTATTAATATCTCTACAATAATAAACAACATTGCACAATAATCACCTTGACATGGCCCAAGCTAAAAATCCTTGTCGTAATAACATATTTAAGCGCCACGAGCGGCATTAGATAGAAAAACAAGGCAAGAATAGCAATATAAAAACAAAAACGTATTAACTACACTAGCTGGCTAGCTGCCGAAGCTTCGCGAAAAAATTCCAGAAGCGAGATGAGAAAAAAAAGCAATAGCGGAAGCAAACACAATAAAATCAAATGTGGATTTACTTACATCCATCCATTGCCGATCTGCTCCACAGGTAAATCCGGAAATACCGAAGTGGAAGATCCCCTGTAACAAACGTTTCATACACTTGATTGGCAGCTGTTTGTAATAATAGTAGTAGGTAGGGAGAAAGAGAGAAGTTTGTATGTGCATGTGTGTGTGTGTATATGTGTCGCTCTCCCTTTGCAGTTTCTGTAGCTACACTTCAATACTCGGTGCTGTTCACTCGCACGACATATTACACGGATATATTTGTCCTGCTTGAAGATTATTTAGGTGATGGGAAATGTATGTACGCGAACGCACAGATCGTGGTTTTTAGGTGAGCCCCGTCTTTAAATCTGTACCCAAAAAGGGATCAGGATTTTCGTATTTCTGCTATTGCTGCTTTACTTATACTATTTGGGACATGGAACGATGGATTAACTTAAATCCAGAACATCCTAGAGCTTAAATGATAAAAACGCTTTTTTTCTTTTTTTTTGTACAAAGATATTACGATAAAAGTTTTGTATTTTTTTTGCAACCTTTTTTTTATATGTATTTTAAAAATAATCTGAATAATAAAAGTAAACAAGGTTATGAAAAAAATATGGAATTAACACTTTTTATAAACAAGTAAATGAATGTAAATTATTAACACATTTTATATTTAGCAATACATCCAAACAAGAAAAAAAACTCATTAAAAAAGGCAGCATAGCCTTTGAAGCGTATCAATAAAACGAGAACTTGATGTACAGCATCTAATTGTTTAATATAAAATTACAGAATCATTAAAGCTAACATTTTAAAAAACAATTTATTGATTATGGCCAGTGGCCTTCGGAACGTTATTATACAGGGAGAACTAGAAAAAAAACTGTTTCCATACCTACAGCAGATTTCCGGAAAGAATTTAATAAAAAGCAAAGGAATTTTTCGTAGAGTTTATTACTAGATGTAAGATATGCGTTATCAACAGCACGAAGTACTAGGAGGTTTCAAATATTGAGTGCAACAAGGAAAAGATTTTACAAGCCTGAAAGGAGTTTTATTTTATTTCTTACTATACTCCACTATTCTATTGCATTATTTCATCAATAGCGACACAACATATTTTATGTAAAAGTTCTACTGTATAGGGTGCTTTATCGAACTACGGGCGGAGAATAACGTTGTTATTTGACATTAAAAGTTGTTGCACTGTTTAAATTAATTAATGAGAAATTATTAAAGTTCGAGCTGTACGTGCTGATTTAATTTACAATTGAGTTTCTATTTTGCTGTAGACCACGTGACACAGTGACCTAAATTCTAGCACGAAAAAAAATACAAAAATGTCCAAAAGTTCCAAAATTGAATGTACACACAGTAAGAAAGTAAGATGGCGGCTAATGCAGTTAGTGTTGTTGAGCTCCCAGTGAAAAAGTGTAAAAAGTGTAATACTGTGCCAGTATCAGGGTTACAGTGTATAATCTGTGGAACGTCAATGCACCCGGACTGTCTAAAATATTTTACAGATATTGTTAAACTTGACGAAAAGCACATAAAGTGTTGTGACGAGACAGAACAAAGCGATGTACTAGTAAGAAATGGTGGATTAGACGATTCAATGGATTCTAGAAACACAATCATTGTGGAACGAGCCGATGTGAAATCAAAAGATGAAGTAATTAAGGAGCTTTTGCAAGAGAAGAAGAGATTAAGTAAGGAAAATAGTTTATTACAAAAATTAATCAGTGAGATGGAAGATAAAAATGGACTTCTGTACTTTAAAATAGGAGTGTTAGACAAACAAATAACAGATGAAACTGACGTGAAGCAAAAGCAATATAATAAGCAAATAAAACCGTCAACTGTGATAACAGAAAATGTAAATGTAAAGTACAAACAAAAATCGCAAACAGAAAATATTGAAACACACAACCTTGACACCACAAAAGAAATTCTTAAAAAGGTAAAACCAAAAATCACAAAAGAAACTGTAGCAGCCAGTATCCATTTGACAGAGAGTCAAATTAAATGTAAAGAGATCATCTTAAATAGCGATGTAGAAAATCAACAACGAAAGACATCTATGCCCAAAAACCAACAGAAAAGGATTATAGTGGGCTCTCAAGTAAACGAAATTTGTAAATTAAAAGTAGCCCCCAAGGTAAAATCGATTCACATTTGCAAGTTATCCACTGACACCACAGCACAGGAAGTTCTTGACCACGTGGTATCGGTAGCTCCAGTAATATCATGCGAAAAAATTGAATTGAAATTTCCAAAATATTACTCCTCATTTAAACTTGATGTGAATGAAGGCGATGCTGATAAGATTATGGATCCAACTGTATGGCCGAAAGGAACCTGCAGCAATAACTTTTTTTACAGAAAAAATCAACCCCGGCGCATACAAAAGTAAACAGTGTTGTGAGGAATAGTGTGCAAAATAAAGAGATAAGTTCAAATTGTAATAATAAATTTACTATCGTGCATATTAATGCTCAGTCTGTTCGAAATAAAATAATAATTTTTGAAGATTTTGTAAATAACTTTAGAATAAAAATAGATGTACTGTGTGTAAGTGAACATCACATGCGACCTGGTGAACCAGAAAATTTTCTCCTTAAAAATTATAAAGTTATAAGTCACCATACAAGATCAACCACTACAGGTGGAGGTGTTATAATACTTTGTAAAAATAAGATTTTATACAATCCTTTAGATAAAATTAGTGAACTGTCAATTGAAAAACATATTGAGATTACAGCAGTAAATTTTGTGCAGGAGGAAATTATTTGCGTTACAGTTTATCGGCCTCCAGCGGGGGATTTTGATGTATTTATGTATAAAATGGATGAATTGTTGACAGTTTTAAATAATTATAATTGTGAAGTCGTAATAAATGGAGATTTTAATATTAGATTCAATATCAAAGACAAAACTTATGTTAAATTTATAGATATAGTAAACTCTTATGGATTTGTGCATACTATTACCGAATCGACTAGACTTTCAAATTGCATTGACAATATCTTAGTAAATTTTGGAAATTTTAGACAGTATAATACTTGGGTCGAGGATCCTGGATTATCGGATCATAAAGCTATATTTATTACCATTGAATGCAAACCTACTTTCAAGGATGAAATCACCTCATATAGACCTTATAGAGATGTAGGCAAATTTAGATTTTTTAAATTAATAGAAGCTATAAATTGGAATTTTGTAAATGAAATTCATGTTAATGTTAATACTAAATTTTCAAAATTTATTACTATCTTAATAGAATCGTTAAATTGTGCATTTCCTGTGGTTACACAAACAAATCAAATCAAATCAAATCAAAAACTAACATGGTACACGTCGGAATTAAGAAAAATGAAGGAGCATTTAAATTTTTTAAAGGAATTAAATAAGGATTTTCCCAACTTAAAACTAAATGAATTGATAAATAGTTTTCGTGTAAAATATAAAAAAGAGATGGAACGGGCAAAAAGTAACAAGTACATTAAACAAATCCATGATAGCAATCAGAAGCCTAAAGTGTACTGGGATATAATTAATGAAAACAGAAGGGGTAAGATAGTCTCAAATAAGATTAGTTTTGATGTAAATGAATTAAATAATTTTTTTATAAAACAACCAGAGAATGTATTGAATAGTCTCCCTTTAGTACAAAACAGTTCCAGTCCAAATATTCAACAAACAAATGTTAAGTTTAGTATACAACCTGTATCAGAAAATAATACACGTGATGCAATAAATAGATTAAAAAATAAAACTAGTCGTGATTATTACAATTTAAATGCAGTGTTAATTAAGTGTATTAAAAACATAATCATACCACCGCTTACTAAAGTATTCAATGGTTGTATTGAAGAAGGTATATATCCCAATGCCTTAAAAATTTCCAAAGTTATACCCATACATAAAAAGGGATCGTTGACTGATATGAATAACTATAGACCAATTTCTCTTGTTCCCATTACATCTAAAATATTCGAAACGTTAATTAAAGATCAAATTGTAGATTATTTTGAAGCTAGTAAATTATTTTATAATCAACAATTGGGCTTTCGTAAAAATAGGTCCGTAACCGAAGCTATAAATTGTCTTAGATTTCGTAATTGAAGGTACGGAAAAAGGATCTTGGGTAGGGGTTTTGTATTGTGACCTACAGAAAGCTTTTGATTGCGTCAATCATGATACTCTGTTACAAAAATTACAGTTGTATAACTTTGATACCTCTAGTATTAAGCTGTTTCAATCATATTTACAAAATCGCAAACAAAAAGTTTTTCTAAATAATACTTACTCGGAAGAAGGATTATTAACTTGTGGAGTTCCACAAGGATCCGTATTGGGTCCTATCTTATTTGTTATATATATTAATGATTTACATACGACAATATTATCCGGTAAAGTAATTTTATTTGCTGATGATACAACGTTCTTGCGATATCATCAAGATGAGAATAATTTGTTTAATGAAATGAACATTCATCAATCTAAAATCGAAAATTGGCTAATACAAAATTGTTTAAAATTAAATGTAAATAAAACAAAAAAACTAATCTTTTCACATCGAACGCTTGTAAATCATCAAAATGAAGATTCTGTGAAATTTCTAGGAGTATGGTTAGATCCAGTATTAAGTTGGGATAGTCATATTGAATATTTAGCTACAATTCTTTCAAGAAATTTATTTGTTCTACGTAACTTAACTCATATTGTACCTACTCAAGTAGCTGTAACCGCATATTATGCTTTAATAAACGCACACATGGCTTATGCTGTTGTATGTTGGGGACATTCTACTCATGCTAATAGAATCTTCAACCTGCAAAGAAAAGCTATACGTATCATTACAAAAAAACCTTATACCGATGACGTAAAACAAGATTTTATTAGTTTAAGCATATTAACATTTCCATCCCTTTATATTTCTAATAGCTTAATTCAAACTAAAAAATATTTAGACGATTATAATACACAAAATAATGTTCATAATTATAGTACAAGAGATAACTTTAAAATTCGTTTAGATTACTTGCGTCTTAATTCAAGTAGATATAGTAAAAATTATTATGGCCCTTTGTTTCTCAATAAATTGCCTGTGAACATTGTAAATTTGCCATTAAAATCGTTTAGAAATAAGATTAAAAGATATCTGATAAGTGAAGCCTTTTACTCAATTCAGGAATTTATGGATCATGAATTGAATTCCTGTAGCATAGACATGTAAAATAAATACAGCTTTATTATCATATCAAGAGAGATCTGTGATATATAAGAAAAAAAAATTTACTCTGCTTTTTTAAAATTTATAATTTGCATTATGTATTTTATTGTATTTATTTATTGTATTAAGTATTAGTGACTTGTTATTTTACACTGTATTAAACTTTATTATATTATTGACTTGTGCAAATACTCTGTATACTAGCATAAATGAATAAATGACAAATGACAACTGACACTGACGTAGAAGTTGTGTTGACCACAGCATTCTTATTTAAATACAAGTAAACCCCCCTCAACGAACACCTCTGATTACGGACATCTTTTTTGGCATGGACGCTGTCCGTTATACAGAGGTTTCACTGTAATTCAATTTAATCTAAACAGAAAAATTGCTATGTATATTTATTTTAACAAATGTTTATTTACACATAATATAACTGCTGGCAAATCTGCTGCATTTAATAGTACAATTTCTGGAAAATTCCAAGTAGACGATGCTTTGCAAAAAATACTTCGTCTTACTTCACTGTCAAAATATGGTTTCTGCACTGATGATTGCCTCTGCTTTTATGAAATATAACAGGTATGTGCGCAAAGTTGGCCTATTAATCTTAAAGAGATTCCGAAGTTGGCATTTGTGCCTTAGATGGAATTCCACATAAGCCCTCCATGAGAAAAAAACCATTTATTGGTAAGCAATGGAGTTTAGCTTCAACGAATACACCGATATGCACCGACCTTATGGGGTTCGCGAAGGAAATGGTAATGCTGCGAAAGCTGAATACTTGAGAAGGTTTCTAAATCGTCGTCCAAACCTATTTAGAAGATTGAATCTGCGGCCGATAGAGACAGCTCAAATGATACCAAACTGAGTTAATGCTGGTGCTCCGCGAACTCATCTTAACCCTGAACAAGAAGAATAAATTTTAAGAAGTGTTTTTGAAGAACCTGGAAGTAGTACGAGAGGACTTGCTCGCCGATTTAATATTCCTAGTAATTCCACCGTGCATAATAACATATTCTTTATATTCGTACCACTTTCGTACTATTCAGTCGTTAACACCTAATGATTATCAAAGTCGCATTGTCTACTGCAACAGATCGACCTGAACGAAAATTCTCATAAGCAAATACTGTGAGCTGATGAAGAGACGTCATTTTTAGTCGTCACAATATGCATCAGTGGGCTCACGAAAATTCACATTATGCAAGACCGTCTAGTAACCAGGTCAGATTCTCTTTAAATGTTTAGCAGGCAACGCTATTGGTCTTACGTTTTATCACAACGCCCAAATGAAGAAATTTATTTTCAATTCATTAACGAACTGATAGACGATTTTCCACTCAATCTGGATGCATGATGGCGTACAAGCTCGTTATGCCTAAAACGTCAGGCAATCGTTGAACGAACATTTTCCGCAGCGGTCCCCTGATTTAAATCTTTTGAATTTTCTCGTTTGGGGCTAAAGTTCCGTACTCCTGCATATCGAGGAGAGATTCGAGTGAAGTATCATTCGATCGACCGAATTTAGGTGGCGGAAACAAACAGTTTAAAAGTTAGGTTAGGCTAGGTTAGGTTAGGTTAAGTTAAGTTAAGAAGAGAAAACCAAAATGATACTACTGGTAGCTAGAAGAAAGCTGACAAACATAAATATACAAATGGGACATACGCAACTAAAAAAACACGAAAACGCTAAAATACCTTGGCGTCGTTCTCGACACCAACAACAAAATGGCGGAGCATGTTAAAGAAATCCTAAGAAAGTCTGAAACAGTCATCAACTCACTCATTAGACTCATGGCAAACATAGAAGGGACAAGCACAGGAAAAAGAAAAGTTTTAGTCACCGTGGTGACGTCCATATTACTATATGCGTCGCCAGCGTGGAAGAACATACCGAAAAACGAAAAATATAGATGCTAACGAAAGTACAGAGAAGAATATCGCTGACGGTGTGCAGCGCATACAGAACTGCACCAACGGAAGCGATACTAGTGCTGACAGGCATAATGCCTATTGATATAAAAATGGATGAAATGTATAAAATCTACAACAAAACCGCAGAGACTACAAGGAAAGAGATTAAAGAAGAGGCAATGGAAAGTTGGCAAAGACGGTGGGAAGAAAATCAAACTACGTCACAATGGACGAAGACTCTAATCTCAGGTATGAAATAATCGAAAATGGGGCGAGGTAAACTACCACCTAACGCAAGCCTTTTCAAAAGTACCTGAAAAGGTTCAAAAAGACCGACACAGAAAACTTCAAATACTGCTTGGCAGTAGACAACGCTCAGCACACGATTTTCCAGTGCAATAAATGGGAAAGGGAAAGATCGCAACTAGAAATAGAACTGGGAACAACTTTGACTCCCCAAAATATCATAGGGCATATGCTGGAAACACAGCAAAAATGGGAAAAAATAGCATCATGTATTAAGATAGTGATACAAACAAAAGAAAAAGAGGAAACAGAACAGCAAAGACAAGGATAAGAGAAGAAAGACTGTAAACACCGGAAAGTTTGGCTAACATCTAGGGCGGAGCTCAATATCAGGTTTCCCGGACAAGCCCCGTCATGAAGAAATGTTAACACAGTACCACGACGGAGGGCATCAACGTCAAGAAGTGCGTAGGGGGTTTTTAGCGGGTCGCCAACCCCGCACTATCTGTCGAGCAGATTTTCCCAGACCACGCGAAAAAAAAAGGTTAAGTTAAGTTAAGTCAGCATTTTCAATACAACTCTATGGGCGGAACCGGCGTTTCACAAAATAGGTCATAACTCTGAATCGTACCTATCCGTCTCCACTTACTCTCCACTCGAATCTCTGCTCGATATCCAAGAGTACGGAATTCGAACCTTCGGACCTTTTGGACTTCTCGGGTCTATGGGATCGTTTGAATTTTTCGGGTCTGTCAGACCTGTCAAGTCATACAGGTCTGTCGGGCCTGTCCAGTCTTTTGAACTTCTCGACCCTTCGGGTTTGTTTGTCAAGTCTGTCGGGCCGATCAAGAAGTTACCGGGTTTTTCTTGAGCCGCGTCAAGTTTGTTGCGTGGTGTGACCAGACCTGGAGATTTCGGCCTGTGCTGTAAAGTCACCGGAGATTTCAAGATTCTTCTGCGTCCCGATGGCACGATGAAAATTGTAATTCCAAACTAATAATCTGTTGATTATTGAGTGTCTACAAGTGTTTGGAGTCAAATTTCAGCGGTTTTTTTTGCAGAATTTTCAACGTTTTTCCCAGAATATTTAGACATTTGATGACATTACGATCTGTAAGTCTCTAATTTCGATTTGCAACTTAACAATCTTCCACATTATAAACTAATTTTTGTACAATCAGGGTAGAACCAAGGATTGTATAAAGATTCTTCTGCATCTCGAATGGCATGGCAAAATTTATAATTTCGAACTAATAATCTGTTGGTTATTTAGTATCTACGAGTGTTTAGAGCAGATTTCTTGAGTTTTCTTGCAGAGTTCTCAGCGTTTTCCTCGGAATATTCAGCCATTTAATGACATTATGATCTGCAAGGTAGAGGTCTTCACGGATTGGGTTTTCTAATCGCGCCTTTACGGCGCCCGGGACGAAGGTCGGGTTCGCGTCGGGCCGGGTGTCAGTTTAAAAACTTATCGGGCTTTTCAGGTGTATGTCTGGCCAATCGGGCCGTTAGATTTTGTCGAGCCTCTCGAGTTGTTGAGACCTGTCGGACCTCTCGAGCCTGTTGGACCTTTTGTACTTCTCGGCCCTTCGGGTTTATCGGGCCGTTTGGATCTCTCGGTAAAAAAGTCTATGAGTCATCACAGATAACTCACCGAACTCATTCGATCAATATTAGCCCTTAGTTCACCAAAGAAAATTAAAGAAAGTGAAGTCTGACCGTCTCTGTAGTATAGCTACCTCGGGAAGATTAATAAATCACATAGCTGCCTTAGGAAGTTTAATGAGGCGGTAAAACCCAAACCATCCTTGTATATGGTTTTCCTGGAAAAATTGATAATGGAGAATTCGGAGTATGGACCGACTACAGGTGGCTTGTTGAAGAGGGAGGACGTTTTCGTATATATCTGTTTTTGAAAAATAGCCTGTAGACTGTCATGATGGTTAATGCTCCCCCTGAAATAGTTAATAGAAGACAAAGTCCGATTCATTTTGTGCCTAGCTCTCTTGAAAAGAATAATAATGGATCAAATCCAACAGAAAACCTCTACCAATGTTCGCTCTTAGTTCCCTTGAAAAAACTAATGAAGGGCAAAGTCCATTAGAAGATAAAATCTATCCAGTTGCCTGGATAAGATTAATAGACTCAATAACTGCCTTTAATATGTAACGGAAGGCAAAGACTAAACCATCTTCGCACATAGTTTCCTCACAAAGTTTGATAGAAGTGAAAGTTTGATTATAGATCACGAAAGTGACTCGATGGAAGACAATGCTCGACACGCAAATACCCTCCTTGAATGGAAGCTGCGAGCCACCATAAGTAGTGAATTCGGAAACAAAGCTGGACGCGTTTCTGTCCAAAACTTCATTGCAAAAATCAATCGAGGTTAAAACCCAAACGGTCTCCACATACCGCTCCCTTGAAAAGACCGATAGAAAACAAACTCTATCTGAGAATTGAATTTTAATTGATTTATTAGACGTCCTCGTGTATGGATTTGCTTGAGAATGTTGATAGGGCCCGTAAATCTCTTAAGAATGCTAACGGACGACGAAGAACAAATCTTCTTCGTTCTGTTGAAAAGATTGATAAAGGGCAGGGTCTGAACGTGGGCCATCAGCACAGGTTGCTCGCTAGAAGGCAAAGCCTGATAGGCTTCTGTACAATAGCGCCCTCAAGGAGAAGATTAATAAAACCCATAACTTTAGGATGTTAATGCGGAATGAAGTCCGAATGGTCTCCTGAAAGAAGGTAACAACCGACATGTTTTTGCCCACAGCTCCTTTGAGAAAGTTAATAGAGGACGACCTCGTATATATTTAGATAGCTCCCTTGAGAATATTGGATGGAACGTAGTATGTCCAATCTCGGTCCGTTCGGGGGCAAGGTTTGACATGTTTGCTCAAAACTCCATCAAGAAAGTTAATCAAGGATGAAACCCAAAATCATAAAGTTGACAAAGAGCAAAGTTCAATTGGGGGTCCTCTTAGGTGGTCCCCGACCATCATTTACCCATAGCTTAATTGAGGAAATTAATGGAAGACAGTGCCCGAAAATACCAATGAAGAACGAAGCCCGACTGTGAACCTCCATAACAGAGAAATGAATTTTCGGTTTTTGTTCTAGTTGTCAGTTTCAATCCTTCAATTGTTGTTGAGATTCAAGGTATAATGAATAAACCAAACATTGTTGTCTTCTGTTTATTCAATTTACCTATCTTCTACCAACCAACAACGTAATTTAGAGGCCTTCCCGTATACATTCCACCATCTAGATTTGGAATGACTGTTTTAATTTGGTTTGGTTGATACCATGTGTTGTTTGTGCATATTCACATGAGCTCAGAGAGCAATATTCAACCCTACTATACCCACCTCCTCTAAGAAGGTTAAGAAGAAGAGAAGCGCTGTAGCATGAAAATAGTAGAGAAGGCGTAGGTAGCTCTAGTATCACATACATAAATCACTGCATTCCATTGTAAGCAACAAGACTGTACTGCATCTGTCAAAGTTTACTTTTGTATTTTAAGAAATACTAAGGAACTCAGGATGCCTCTGGATTACTTAACACTCGCTACATTGTGGATATGAACGACAATCAATCTGCCTTGAAACCTGTTTATATCTTCCACAGCTACTTTCTAGGAACAATCTGAGACTGTCAGAGGCAATTGACGTGGATACCATCAGGATATGATATGAAAATAAAAACGAATTTTGTAAACATCTTGATAAGTTACCCGCAAATCAATTATCTGTATGCATATTCAAGATTCAAGCTAATTATGCAACCCTGAAACGAAACAAAATATCAAGAAACCACCTCCATTGACCCCTAAAATCAAATCTCTTCGAATATTATTTTTTTGATGCAAGTCTTCATAAACTAAGATTTTATTAGTTTACTGGATAACCTAAGAAAATAATTTATAGTTGACAGATAAGGCTAGTATTCTCAACTACATATCACAGAAAACAAACACTCCTTATCGTTAAATAATTAAGAACTTTGAACTCATACATTCATACAGCTAAATAGTACAAAATATATAAACCAAATCTCAAAAAAAATCTAAAACCCGTCCACATCGAAAAATGTATAACAACAATCACGCGAGTTTTAATGCGAAAAAATTTCCATAAACAATTCGCGATCCTTCCATCAACGAGAGGACTTACGTGTGCGTGATTGTCGAAGAAATCCAGGTAAATTTGAACACACACACACACACACATAAAAAAAGATTCCAATCTACTAGTATATACACTCTACCATACACACACAGCCTCTCTCTCTCGCGCAGAACCTTTTAGTAGAAACGTTCTTTTCGGTTTCTTTGTTCAACAACAACAACCCAACTAGTTTTGCATCTATTAAAATGCGGTGGTCCTCTATGGTCAATGCCATTCCGGCACATGTTGCTGTGGGCCCACAAACAGCCTTTAAAATGAGTTCCAGGAAAAACTCGCTGCCCCGGGTTTCGACAGTCGAAAAACACATTTTTGTAATGTTTTTCTAAAACTCGCTCGCGCTTCTCTCCGGCGTTGTTATGCTATTCGGTTAGCAGTAATACACGAAACAAAACCGGAAAGAAGAAAAGGAACGAACAAATAACGCAAAAACAGAAAACAAAACGCTCTCTAATTATTTACGCCTCATATTCGTCGAGCACAGTGCCACGGGAGAAAGAGACGCATACCTTAATTATTGGGTCTACAAATTAAAAAATAATAGCAGGTGCCACGGCATTGTTATATTATATTTTTACTTTGTGTGTGTCGTTTCGCCTATTTTGTGGCAACAGATGGCTATCTTAATAAATGTCTAATAATAATGTATGCGTTAATTGAGCAGCACAGGTGCTTTGCCCCGTGTGTGTATATCCTTACAGTTTCCAATCATGAAACGCACTGTTATACATAGAGATATCTCGATATTAATAAATTCGTGTTGCTAATTATTTATAATAACAAACGCACCGCCGATTACCGGATGAAATAAATTATAATCAATTCCGAGGCATTTACAAATTTAAACTTTAAGTTATTTCTTGACGTTACATACTCGGATTCTTAACGACGTGCTTGGAAAAAGCTCTAAGAACGCTTTCAGGAATGTCGATATAATAATCTGCATAATCATATTAACAGTAAGATTACGACAGAACTTAAAATGTGTTACAGAAGTAGGAAGGAAGAGACATTTTATTTTTTTAATAAGTTAAACGGAAAAAAGACTTATATGTTTAATTCAAAATTTTCTGTGATTGAATAGGGAGCAGTTCGAGCACTTCGTCAATATCCTTAAGAAATGTACATACGTTCGTGTAATAACGAGGAATTTATCTCTTTTGTCTAAATTATTCATTTGTTTACACTTTTCTCCATTGTTTCACTTTAACCATGCCTCCTAAAACAGTTACTATAGAAGACAATATTAAGTTAGTAGTTTGTTTCTCTACTTTCTTCGTTGTGCTCTTAACTAATTTAGACAGTTTCTTTGGCAAATCCGAAGCGAATAGGTCTGTAGGATCCTGAAGTTAAATGATTTAAAAATTAGAATCCCTATATAGCTACTTAACAACAACTACAACTTATTAGAGGTGCCACTGGTGCATAAACGAATAAGACACATCCTTATGCTCTCGGCTATAAGCCCGATTAAAAATATTTTCGTCAGATTTTTTTTGCTTCGTTTGCTTGAGTACACTTTAAGCTACTACCTGATCTGTTCAATAGAAAAAGATTCACAAAAACCGACTGTTCTGTAGAGTGTTTAACTCGAATGCAGCAGCCCACCTAACTTCTTGGGTTCAGATGATTCGGGGCTTTAATCTTTCGAAATGTGATCTTTTTAAGGTTTTTGACAACATTATGTAAACGCAACATCGTTTAAAGAGAATATTGAGATTTTTCTACTAAGAAACTACTGTGTGTCGTCAGCGAGGACTTTCATTTCTGAGAGCACTAGTTCTAGAAGCCTGCGTGGACCGTATTGTTTAGTCGAGCTTTTACGCGACCCGGCTCATAGTTCGGGACCGAGTCACGCCGGACCTCAGTTTAAACATTTATTAAGGTTTTCGGGCCTACGTCCGCCCAATTGGGCTGTTTGGATCTGTTGGCCCTATCGGGCCATTCGGGTTTGTCAGGTTGTTCGGGTCTGTTGGGCCTGTCGGCCCGTTCGAGTTGGTGGGCCCTGTCGGGCTGTTTGGGATTCTCAGACCGTATGGGCATGTCGAGTCTATCGGGCTGTTCAAACCTTTCGGGCTTGTCGGGTTTGTCAGGCTGTTTAGGTCTTTCGGTCTATCTAACGTTTTGGGACTTTCGGTCCTGTTGGGCTTTTTAGGCTGTTATTCTTGAACCGAATCGAGGTTTTCTTCGTACTGAACCGCATCGGAGAATTTCTGTATTGAGTCGGACACGCATTACTTTCGTACTGACCCGGACAAACATTTTCATTGTTTTCATACTGAACCGAAGAGGAGAATTTTCGTACTGTACCATAGTACAGCTGTTTTGATTTTTAAACGTGCAAGACTCGGCTGTTCTGCACTAGAACCCTGCAGGAGCTGGAATCGCCAGACCCGGCCCGGATCAGCATGACTGGGGATAAACTTATGGATAAAAATCCGGAAACTTCTTCATCGACTCTACAGACCAGAGAAGCCTGAACGGCCCAAGAAGTCCGAACGGCTTGACAGAGAAGCCCAAATGGCCGAGAAGAAACAAGAACGGCCCAACACGCCTGAAGGGTCTGAAAGGTCCGACAGACCCGAAATATCCAACAGTTTCGAACGGTCTGACAGGCCCGAGAGATCCGAAGAGCTCGACAGACCCAAAAGGCCCAACAGGACCGAGAAACCCGAACGGTTCAATACACCCGAGAGGTTTGCATGGGCCGGATTTTTTACTTGGACCTTTTCGCGACCTGGCCCAAAGGTCAGGTTCGGGTTGGACCGGGCTTCATTTTAAAGATTTATCTGGCTTTACGGGCTTCAATCACTATTCTGTTCTATTCAATTCACTACGGGGGTCAATTGGGCCTTTGGACCAATCGGGGTGTCTGGCCGTTGCGGCCTGTCGCGTTTTTCGGCCCTGTCAGGTTTATTAAAGTATTCGGTCCTGTCGGGTACGTCAGGCTGTTCGGGCTTGTCGGATCCGTCGAGCTTATCGGATCGGTCCGATTTTTCGGACCGTTATTTCTGCACTGATCCGTAGATCTTTTTCGTACTGACTCACGCGGGCTATCTTTACACTAAAACGCACCGGGGAATTGTTATAGTGACAGGCGTTATTTTTTTGCTGACCCGTACAAGCATTTTTTCATACTGAACCGAAGCAGGGAATTTTTGTGCTGCATAGAATCTAAAACTCTTTCGTACTGAGTCAGGCGAGTGTTATTTTCATACGGACGGAGGAAGGTACTAGTTGAACCGAAGCGGAGGAGTTTCGTACCGCACGGGCAGGGTTTCTTGGTCGGGTTTCTGCGCAACCTGGTCCAGAGCTAGGGTTTAGGTCATGCCGGGTCTCAGTTTAAAGTTTCCGGGGCTACTTCACCTCAATTGAACCTGTCAGGCATCCCAGGTCGGTCGGGTCGTTCGGTTTTATCGGGCCTGTCGGCTCTCTCGGGCCTTCCAAACCTGTCGGGTCGTTCGGGCCCTTTTGGGTCATTTTGGTGTCTACTGCCGTTTGAGCCTCCAGGGATTTTAAGCCTGGTGGGGCCGGAAAATTTTAGATGATGCAGCGCTCTAGTCCGAACGGTCCGATAGACCCCAGATGCCTGAAGAACCGAGAAGTCCAAAAGATCCGATAGGACCCAAGTTTTTAAACTGAGGCCCGGCCGGACTGGAAACCGAGCTGCGACCCGGGCCGCGTAAAGATCCGACTAGAAAGTCCTGCCCATGCAGACCTCTAATTTGCACCAATGCTTGTAGAAGAATTTTTAGAGATCAACTACAATGAAAGATTTTTGCGGCGTGTTGAAGGAGAAAAGAAAATTTTTATGTAAACTGGCGAAAATTAATTACAGACACGAAAGCTAAAAAAAAATATGAAAGGATTAATCCAAGGCTTATTTCAGTTTGTTCTGAGAAAACCAAAGACACCCTGATTACTGTTTCATTTGAACTCTCGTTATAGAATCTACAATTGAAGCTACACGAATGAAGCATGTTAATTGGTCTTTAGTGCGAGATTGAATAACAAAAATCGCAGTTACTCTCTAAACTCCTACACAGAGAAAGTAAGGTTTTCTTATATTTTCAGCAATTAATTTAAAAATTATCGAGATTGGAAAAAAATTGGAAAATTATAAAAATTACTATCGATTCGCTTTGGCATTAGTTTAGATTAGAATTAATAAAAAGCGTTAGTTTACAACTTTATCGCTACTTGTCGTCAAGTAAAGCAAAGTTTGGTTTTATTTCTTGAGACACCAATTACTTAAAATTTGCTTCTTTGTGCAAGCCGATGTAATACCTGGTTTTATTTTCAATAAAAATAAGATTAAACCACCTCGCACGTGCTCTTAATGAATCAGGTGCAACAGCGAGCCTCAGCAAGCAGCCTGTGGGTTCGATCTGCATGCAGATTGCAGGGGCAGATGCACAGCGCAACTGAAAAACACGTAGTCACGGCTTCGGAATCGCGCGTGCCATCTCATTCTATACCGTGCTGTCTTTTAGTCATTTACAATTATTATCCTTTTACCGAGAAAGCCCCCAGAAGTTAGTAGTGGTATCCCTTTCATATACAATCGACGATATCATCTTTATTAGAGATACATCGTTTTCGTTATACATGTTATATTATTATTACGGGGACGATAACTAAATTACCTGAGACGTAATTGCCAGGTATGAAGGCTGATACGAGTAAAATGCCATACGAAATTTTACTTAAGGGAAGATTATAGTGACCATTCTTTTTTTTCTTCTGCGTTGTTTTAGATTCTCATCAAAATTGTCAGTTCTGGAAAGGTCGCGAAATATTAGCTTTTATACAGCGTTCACGATGTTTCTGGGTCGTATATGGCTATGGAAGAATGACAGTTTGAGTATTGTAAACCGGGCTTGTAAAATCTTATTAACGCTTAATGTATTTTAAGGTTATGATTTTATGATAGTTTGAACTCACGGTGTTGTCTTTCTTTTGTAACTCTGCAAATATAAGGAAAGCTTGACTTCTTTTTAACAAAACAAAACTAATCGGTACTAAACTAATTTAAACAAAATTTTTGATCGTGAAACAGCGCTAATTTTCAAAAAAAAAGAAAACACTTCCAACCTAACAAAATAAAAGCATGGCCCGTTACGACCCAGAAACATCGTGAACGGAGTATAGTCATCAATGTAACACTTTTCATAGATATTGGTGAAATAAAAATGTAATTTAGTGTAGCCCTTTTTATGAAAGTTCAGTGTCACAGAATTTCGTTGCTTCTATTTTTACATTCCTGTTCCAATTAGTTCTACAGCTTCTTTACTAAGGTCAGCCTATAGAATTCATTCCGTTATTTTTTGGAAATTCCTAAGTTTTCATATAAAAATCTTTTTATTAAACAACTAACTCTCTGTCTCTAATACGAAAAACAAAATTTAATTTAGCTTATTCTTAGAATAGAATGGCAGTTTCTAAAATATAAGATAGTGATCAGTTGAGTTAGCTGTGGTTTTCTAAATGGCAAGGGTTCAAACTAAAATGCGTTTGCTTAAGAATCCCTAAGTAATATTTTTCTTTTATTGATTTATTCATGAATTCATTTTTATCATAAATTGAATTTTGAATTTGCCGCGCGCAGGATGGAATGGTTTGGAAAACTTGGATGAATTTAATTGGTCAGCGGCCGGTGCACGTGATGTCAGTTAATTTTTGAGACTGAGATTCTTGCCGTCTTGTAGATCATGATTTAATACCTAAAAGGCCAATCACGGGTCCCTCTCTACCCGCAAGCTATCAGTTTAATCTTGCAACATGTGAACTCTACTGCAAATCACCGTGTGTAGGATTGAATTACTCTTTCGCGTAATATATTCGCAGTATTTGATTGTTGAGAGGAAAAGAGAATTAAAAAAACGATTCCATACAAGGTGATTCGAAAGGTGTGTACATAACTGTAGGTGCTCATTAGACAGGTGATTTGGAATAAGAAATTATAGTGTACACATACCCGAGTTTCCAGGATTGCTGAGATAATGAGGAAAAACTTTTTTTTAGTATACTAAATCTTAAAAAATAACTAGTCAATAGAAAACGATAAAAAAAGAAATAAAAATCACGATAATTGTTCAAAGTAGTTGCCGTTATGTTGCAGGCATGCTTCACATCGACGAACAAGTGAATTCTGTGCATTGCGCAATTGCTCACGTGGTTGACGAATTGCTGCAACAGCTTGATGAAGCCAATTTACTAAATGTTCTTGACTTTCCATTGGAATAAAGTAGACTTATTCTTTCAAACAACCCCAACCCATCTCTGAGGGTGTTCGTTATTCAAACAAGCTGTTACCGGACCTACTGTATGAATAGGAGCCCCATCTTGCTGAAACCACATGTTGCTTCGTGGGGCCAGAGGTACATTTTTCATAAAAATAGGCAGAGGCAGAGGGTCCAATTAAGTGACCATCAATGATACCAGTCCATACATTTAATTATGCTGAATCGATGTTGAAATCTGGTTTCCCGAACTTCATGTGGATTTTCTAATGCCCATGTATACAAATTATGGTACTGTCAATGGAATTTAACAACCAACGGCAAAAATTTTGTCGAGTGATATTGTCTCCGTCGCGTACACGTTTGCACGCTTTGTAAATGTTGAAAGATAATACCCTTCGTCATGAATGTTATGCCACACTGAATTTTGAGACAAACCTAGATGGTTGGCAATTCTACGGGTACTAGTAGTAGGGTCAGCAGTTATTGCACCTATGGTATCATCTTCGAGATCAACATTTCTGTTTCTACCAACATAATAACGATCGGTGGATTTTCCGAATTTTCATAAGTTATTGTGAATTCTTATGAAAATTCGATGATCCGGATATCTACAACTCGGATATCGCTAACGGTATTCCATAAATAAAATGTAAATCAACATATTTACGATTAGTGTACTCTATTATTATTAACTACTATTGATAATAATAACAACAACACTATCTGGCACAAATCGTGACAATAACTAAAGCAACTTACTACTCACGAATTGTTTGACAAAATTTGTTTGTTGTCAGTGATAGATTTAGACTTAGGCCCGCGAGACCCGGGCCTAGGGCGGCAAAATTCGAGGGGCGACAAAATTTAAGAGAGGATAAAAATTCGAAATTCATAGAATTTTCCGGTGACCCTATAAAACAATTTTAGAGATGTTTCAAAAATATTTTTTTTCCTCCGGAGAATTATACCTTAACATGGTTAAGTACCTAATTATTGAAATAAAAAAAATATTAATTGACCAATTGAAAATATTGGGAATTATAAAATTTTAAAAAGATTGAATAAATTTTTCACAACTCTTTGTCTTTTGCCACAGCAATTGTTTTTTTTATATTTTTATTATTACGAGGCTAGATTGAAAAGTTTCCGGAATCAACCAAAGATGGTGGCCGTAATTCAATTTATTTTGCATCAGCAAGTAGGCTGGTATTTCAGTTATTCATAGAAAAAAAATCAAATTGATCTGTCATTTAGTCCACTTTTGATAACCGTTGATGGACTTGTATTTCGCGATTTTTCAATTACGGAGAACAATGAAATTAGAGCTGCCATTAAATTTTTTATTTAGTTGGCAAAACAGTCACCGAAGTTAAAGTTCTTGGCGACTCTTCCCCATCGTTTTCCACCATAAGTTTTTGGGCGCCTGAATTCAAACGTGGACGTACTCACACAATTGATGAACCTCGTTCAGGGCACCCGAAATCTGCAACTACTCTAGGAATCATTAACAGGATCCTACATATGGTGTTAGATAATAGTCGAATAAAAGATCGTGAATTAGTTGGCGCTGTGTCATTTCAGCGTCGGGTGTGAAGCGAGACAGTCGACCTGGAATCAAGCAGCGCTGAAATCCCGCGTTAGGGTGGGCGTAGGGCCAAAGCCATAATCCACACACCACTTTTCTCAGTTCCTCCAGCAGACCGGTCTGCCTTGGTGGGGGGGGGGGGGCAGACCGCAACCATCCCCTGCTCCCTACAGGTTCTGAGCTTGGGGTTCCTCAGACCTATACTCCATACCTTCGAGAAATTCCTGCGTAATCCCTTTCTTCCTCCCATCACATTCCTTCCCAAATCCTCCCGCAGCCCGAACTGCGGGAATTGTGGGTTTGAAAAGAACCGTTTACGCCAGCATCGAACCAAATTCCAATTACCAATTCCTCCTCCCTCTTCTGCTACGATCCAACTTTACTCCGCCGAGTGCCACCAATCTACCATCATCCATTGCATATTCACTATTAAAACTCGACGCTATCTCCGGGGTCCGCCATCAGCACCGACATCTCCAGCTCAACTCAACTCATCTCAACCAAAGCGATGTCAACACCGAAAGTTACAATCATCCAGCCATCATCACAAGAGCCTCCGCCAAGCACTTCCTGCCGGGATGTCCACAAATTCAAGAACTCGACTAATTTCCAACTCATCTCAACTCTACAAACAGACGAGCAGAGCGTTCAGCTTCCATCAACTCAAGATCCACTAGGGCTGAAGAGAAGCCTGAAGGCTTCTAAAGGCGCCGCGCTTCGGCGTGGCATTAGCGATGATAAACAAAACAAACGAGGCTGTGGGCATCTCGTATAAACGGGTTATCAATATATTGCACCAAGAGTTGGGATTAAAAGAACTTTTCAGCAAGATGGGTGCCGCATCTGCTCACTCCAGAACAAAAACGCATTCGTGCTCGAACATCAGTTGAGTGTTTGCAGTTGTTTAGAAAAGAATCCAGTTGATCTCATTAGGAGATCTCTGATTGTGGACGAAACTTGAATCCACTATTATATCCCAAAAACCAAAGAACAATCAAAACAGTAGGTTGGCCAGGGAGAATCCGTCCCGAAGAAAGCAAAACAGTCCAGTTAGATGGAAAAGTAATGGTTTCTGTTTTTTTGGGATCCTAAGGACATTTTGCTTATTGACTATCGGGAGAAAGGAAAAACCATAACAGGCCCATATTACTCAGCACTCTTAGAACAACTAAACGCAGCAATTCGTGAAAAACGACCCGGAACGTCAAAGAAAAAAATCTTGCTTCGTGGAGGCAATGCACCAGTTCATACAAGTACAATTGCTCAACAAAAAAGTGGAGTTGAAGTTCGACATCGTTCGCCATCCCCCCCCCCTCTACTCATCCGATTTTCATCTGTTCCCCAAACTGAAAAAATTCAGGTCCAATGAAGAAGTCATCGACCGGCGCATTTTATATACACCTTTAAAAAAGAAAAAGGGCGCCATATCAAAATAGGTCTAGGGCACAATCAAACCTAAATCCGCTTCTGTTTGTTGTTATTTTGCATGGCAACTAGATGTAATCCGCAGTCAGTTTTTCTTCATTATCTTAGTAATCCTTGAGAATCGGATATGGGTGTGTTATAGTTTTTTACTCCAAATCACCTGTCTAATGAGTCCCTAGAGTTGTTTTGAATCACCCTGTATATATTTGGTTAGCACGCGCACATTTATTTTTGCCTTTACATCCTCAACGGTAAGAAATACAATGATATAGTAATGTTGGTAATACAATAAAAAGAGATGCAGTCCCTATTTTAAAAATTTGAAAAGAAACAAACATACCTGCAGCTTTCAACTTAATAAATATGCATAATTAATAAATAGAGAGAACAATAAATCATTAACATTAATTAAAGTCGATATGGTGGAAGTCACATGCACCGTAGTCTTTATTCTGATGTTTAACTGTTGGTCTATTCAACACTCTGGACACTCGTACTACTTGATTTTGCCAGAATGAAGTGCTGCAACACGTACTAGCTTCCACAAACCTAAAGGACGAAGAGGCTCCTTTATCAAAACCATCGTTCCCAGATTCGGTGCGTCCTTGGTTCATTTGCTATGTTGATTTAATTGGAAGATGTATTCGATACGTCAACAATGCCACAAATGTTGGGTGACCTGTTGTTGGAGATATTGATATCTATCCAGTCGATTAATTTTGACATCCTGAACGTCAGCGTTTGCTATCCCTAAATGTGGTCGCCCAAAAAGAAAGTGAGCAAGGGTCAACGCTTCCAAACCATTAGGGTCTAAGGAGAAGGAGGTCAGTTTAGTACTCTTGACGACCGCTTCCTAAGGCCCTCTGAAATGCGGACTTGATTGGGGGTTAAAATGCCAATTTCAAACACGCTATGAAAGCTTGGGTGCGAAGACTGGCGACCAATTCTAAATGGATGGTCTTTGTAAAGACGCATACATAACATTTGCAGTTTAGGATTTCCTTCTGGTCTATCATTAATGGCTATTGTTTTGTGTATTATATCTAAAACATCTTAAACACGATTTTATCGTTTTCTCGCCTGGTTTCTGCCAGTTATGGACCAAGACTTTTCACGTAAGGCGCTGAACAGTAATGTGGGACCGACATGTAGTCTTACGAGTTCGGAGGTGAGGATTAACTCAATTAAGAGATCTTTGGGTAATGGAATTGCCAAAGAAAGTTAGATTGTTTAAGACTATTACCTATTCAAATAAGACCAATTTTATTTATGAACGGGCATAATGATGTAAGCTTGCTATTTGATTGAATGTTGCCGCCATTTCCAGTTAAAAGGCCAAAATTGCGTTTCTCTTTTATTGAGGGACAATTTTTAACAAAGCGCATTCACCATTCACCGTAATTTGTCTCGGCCTTGTTAGGGCTGAATGATTTTCAATAATGGTTAATCGTTACGAAGGAAGAAATGGTAGGTTTCCTTAATTGTGGAATATTTCCTTGTTCGAGCGAATGGACGGACATTGCTCCAACCAACTGGGACCTTCCTATCAAAACGCTTGAAGGATGTCAGTTGAGGCGGCAACATGCCTTGCGAGATCATACCTGCAGGGTTTTCGGATGACCTAACGTGATGCCAGTTCGAGACATCTGTTAAATTCTAAACTGTGGCTACGCGATTCGCAACAAAAGGAGATGACCTTGACCAACAATGAACGATGTTGGAATGGGCCCACCAAATCCTTTTAAATTGTGTTGCTGGTTCAGCCAACAAGTTCACCAACAATATTTCGAGCCTGAGCAGTGAGATTTTTCAAAATGAATTAGCGGCGCTTTGATTTTGATGATTTCTTGACAGTAGATAAAAGCATACACCATATGCTCTTCCTGAAGTATCTGCAAACTGATACATCACGATTTCCGTTACATTTGAGACGTGAATTATTTAATTGACCGACTTTAGGTTCTCTCTAAAAGTTAACCGACGGGAATAGTTTCATCCCAGTTCAGGTTAAATTGTCAGATAACACTGACAGGTGCGAGTAATCCGATATCATCAAACGATTTAGCTGTAGTCGACAAAATCGATCGCTTAGTTACGCTTGCGCGTAGATTTGCGTCGTGGGTTGAAAATGAAAATCTGTCTGCCATGGAATTACAAGAGACGCCTTGTTTTAAAATGTCTTTTAAATTTCGTTTAACTGTCTTTAACTCTGCGATTGAGTTTGATCCAGTCGGAACATCATCGAAGTAGAAGTCAGTTTTAATTATTCTCAACACCGTTGGATAGGTAATTTCGTTCAGATTTGCCAATTCGACAAGACATCGTATCGCGAGGTATGGTGCTGCCGTCATGCCGAAAGTTACAGTGTTTAATTCCAAACATTCTAAGGAGTCGTTAAAGTTGTCAGACCACATTATCTTTTAATATTCTCTATCATCAAGGTGAGTCTGTACTTGACGATGCATTTGAGCAATGTCTCCATTTAGAACATATTCGAGAGTACGAAAAACAAAATATAATTGATGAGAACAGATCATCCTGTATAGTTGTCGTCGGGCCTATATATTACAACTGATTGGTTGATACTCCCGAACGTTCGAAAATAACCCGCAGCTTAGTTGGCTCTCTTGACTCTTCGAGAAGGAAAAATAAATTCTCGGTGGAATCGGTTCAGCTTGCCAGTTTTAGTAGGACCTTCGCGCGACCCACGCCGAAGCTCTGGCTTACGTCGGGTCAATCGGACCATCCGGGAATCTCGAGCCGTTTGAGCCTCTTTGGTTGTTTGGGCTTGTCGGGTCGTTTGGACCTGACGCGTTTTTCGACCCTATCGGGCTTATCAGGCTGTTCGAGTTCGTCAAACTGTTCGGGCTTGTCGGACTTGTCGAGCTTATCGAGCCGTTATTTTTGCACTGACTGTTGTACTGACTCGGACAGGCGTTATGTTCGTACTGATTCGGACAAATATTATTTTGATACCGCACCGAATCAAAAACTATTTCTTACCGAGTCGGACAAGCGTTTCGTACTGCACGGACCTTTTTCTTGGTGAGAGAGTCAGCTATTATTTTTGTACGGACTGGGGCGGACATTAGTTTTATGCTGAACCGAAACAGAGGAGTTTCGTACTGCACAAGCCAGGTTTCTTGGTCGGGCCTATGCGCAGCTTGGTCCAGAGCTTGTGTTAAGTTTCAGTTTAAAAATCTATCGGACTCTCCGGGCCTAAGTCGGCTCAATCGGACCTGGCGGTAACCCGGTAATTTCTTGATCAACCTGACAGGTCCGAGAGGTACAAATGGCCTGACAGAGAAGCGCAAAGAGCCGTGAAGTCCAAAAGGTCTGACGACCGAAGAAGCCCGAACGGTCCGACATGTCCAAGAGGTCTGAACGGTCCGACAAAACCGAGAAGCCCGAAGGGCCGAAAATTCAAAAAGACCCGACAGATCCATATGGTCTCACAGACCCGAAAGGTTCGACAGGCCCGAACGGTCTGACAGGCTCGAGAGATCCGAACGGTCCGATAGACCTGAAAGGCTGAAAAGGCCGAGAAGACCAAAGGGCTCGACGGGTCCGAACGGCCCGAAAGACCCGAACGGTCTGACACGCCCGAGAGGTCCGAACTAGAGGTCTGTACAGGACTCGAATCCGAGTCAATCGGACCAGAGGGGCCTGTCGGCTACCTGAGGCTGTCTAGCCGTTTGGCGCTGTCGTGCTCTTCGGCCCTGTCAAGAGTATCAAACTATTCCGCCCTGTCGGGTATATGAGGCTGTTCGGGCTCGTCGGATCTGTCAAGCTTATGGGGTCGGTCGGGCTTTTCAGGCCGTCATTTTTGCACTGATCCGTAGGGAACCGGACCGTGATTTTTTTCGTACTCAGGTGGGCTATTTTCACACTGAACCGAATCGGAAGATTGTTATAGTGACAGGTGCTATTTTTGTGCTGACCCAGCCAAGCATTGTTTTCATACTAAACCGAAGCAGAGGATTTTTGGACTGCTGTACTCTTTCTTACTGATGATTCAGGCGGGTGTTATTTTTGTATGGACTGAGACGGATATTAATCGAACCGAAGCGGAGGAGTTTCGTACTGCGCGGGCTGGGTTTTTTAGTCGGACTTTTGCACAGCCTGTTCCAGAGCTCGGGTCTCAGTTTATTAGGCTTTTCCGGCCTCCGTAGGCTGCATCGGACCTGTGAAGACATTAGGTCTTATCGGGCCTATTGACCCTCTCGGACCTCCGCGTTTTTTTAGGTGAAGGCTCGTATCTACAACAAATCACGTTCGTTATATTTTACAGCTTGACTATTCAAACTTAATTTGAAGTTCATTTGACCAGATATCTGCCCTACAGTTGGTTTCTGCTGATAATTCTGCCTTTATAAGAACTAATTCAGTCCCCGTGCTTATATATGTTTGGGTTAAGTTCTTAAAAATTAGTGTTTTTCTGCCACATAGCTAAGGTGGTTCAGAGTTATTTCGATGAAGTTGAGATTCACATGATGGACTTTTCAGCAAGAAGTTCTGATCTGAATCCCACAGAAAGTATTTGGAGCATACTCGACAAAGTCACTTAATCCTTGCAACAACCGCTTCTTCTCAATCTTGAGAACCCTGAGCAAAGTTTAGTGTGATTTTGAGACTATTGATAAAGACGGAATGTGAATCGGCCCTCGCGGACCTCCGCGTTCTGTCGGATCAATTGTGCCTTCCGGATCGTTCGGATGTCTCGAGCCTAGCAGGTCGTTCGGGCTTTTCGGACCGATCAAGAAGTTCCGGATTTTCTCGGGTCGGGTCGGGTCGGGTCGGGTCGGAGAGGACTGGCCGTGGAGATCTTGGTCAGTGCAACGGTCTATGTCAGATGTCCCTTTCTAATTTTCTTTCAAGTGCGAAAAAGCGATTTTTCGCGATTTCGAATGATCCATCAAGATCAAGTGTATTTGGTTGGTTTAACAGGTATTCAAGCCACAAACTTGGCGTCGGCGTTTCTAGTTTGTTTAAACAACGTTTCGCAATATGCCTAATCGGAAGTGAGAATCTTTTTTTTTGTGAGGAACTCGTTAGTTTTCCAGAATCTTTGAAGTCCTTCGGGTAAAAAATCGCCTAGAGATTATCAAATTGGGTTTTCTGAAGGGTCGTAGCATTTTTAGTTTTAATTTGTCTGCTGCTTTCGTGATTGATTCAAAATATAAATTAAGGAAACATTCACGCTCTTCTGTGTGTTTTTTCTGATCTGATTCTAGATCGTCAATTTTTTCCTGTGCTTCACTAAACGAAATTATCAAAGATTTAATTTTTTGTAAATCTTTTAGTGTAGCATCTTCGATTTCTAAATTGTTAGTATTTCATACAAATTTAGTTAGTTGAGCGTTGAGGTGACCTCGCTCCTTTACTAAATTTCTCGATTCCTTGGTCATTTTGAGACGGTCAAAACCACCAAACGGATGTTAAACTTGAACTTATTTTTTAAGGATAACAGTGATTCGAGAGTTGACTCTTCTGTACTGCGCATCTCTGCTTTCCGTTTATGGACCATTTGTTCGATTGAGTTAGAGGTGGTAGTGATTTATAATGTTTGTCCCTTTCATGTCTAAATCGAAGACATTACTTCTGAACTACTTCCACCATTCTAGTTTGCATCTCTTTCTCTAAACAAGTAAGTCCATTACTGTATGTACACTAATTATAAAAGATTCGAATTTGTAGCACACTCGCTTTTAAATAAAAAAAAATTGTAACAAAAAACCAAGAGCTGTTAGCAATTTGAAATGCCATTGTCTTCAGTTCTATCAACATAGCAGACAAAAAAACCAAACAACAAAAAGCAAATCAAATGCCATTGTACATCAGAAAAGTTAAACCAGCAGTACCGTGTACATACACATATATAACATAATGACAGGTTCGTTAAATGATTACAGCCACCAGCAAAATCAATTACCCCCGCAAAACAACAAATATACTACACGTGTATAACACAGTGCTTAATTACTTCCATTAGTGATGGCTCTGTTTTCATTTTAGCACCAGAGAAACGACAGAAATTGAGGAAATATATGCCCTAGTCGAAACTCATTGATTTACAAATCACCCGGTGCTGTTGGTCTCGAAAAAAAAAGAACCTGACGGTTTGTGTTACAAAACGAAATTGCTTGTACAATAACGGTAATTAGAGGTTTTTAAGTACTTTTTAATATTTCCGCTTCAAGGTAGTATATACGTTCATTATGATGTCTTCTTGGGTTCACTGTTGTCATTACACAATAATAAAAACACATTACAAGGCGTTTTAATCGTCTTTCTCGAATTTTTTTTTTACTTTTTGAATTTTAGAAATCCACGTAAGAATCACCTTTTTCCTATCGGAATTTTATACGTAAAACAAAATAAAAATTTACGATGTTAAATATAAACTCTCTTAATGTGAGTAGTTAAACAACGCATTTTAAATTAGGCAATAAAGTCTTTTTCCAGTCGGTTGTGTACTTTATAATAAGAGGTAGCAAAAAAAAATGGTAAAAAAATATGTTTATTCCCACACAATTTCTAAGAAGCTTAAATAGATTGAAATTTATTATTAGGACTGTCTTGGAAAAAAATAATAATAAGAAAGAGACCGGTATTCCCTCTGATTATATTCTTAAAAGAGGTAGAAGTATTCATTTACCTAATTAATTTAGGTTTCAGCTTTTAGAAAATTGAGTCAGCTGGAAATTGTTATACTTCTGTTTCACGAAATTAGGAAATAAATTCGAAATTGCTCAGCTGATCTCAATTTTGTTAGTAACAATTACTTCAAAAAGCAACATGACTCTTAACTCCTCATACTCTGAGAAACGATCAGTGACGTAACATACTGTCCGCAACCAATATAAAGTTGTGGCAGTACGTCATCTTCCGTCAAGAGAAAATGGCACAACAATAAAGTATATGCTAAAATCCCTAATAACAAGCCTTACCACCTCTAACACGTACAACGTTTTGACGTTCATACTTATAATCTACATTAACATTCCATCTTGATCAATAGTCTCAAGGTCACACTAAACTTTGCTCTAGGTCTTCAAGATACCGAGATGGGTATGCTGGGGAAAATTAAAATCGGTTGGGTAAGCTGCACAGTAAGAGAGAGGGCCGATAGAGTGAGATGCTATAGGTGCCTGGAATACGGGCACAGGGCGAGGAATTGCAAGAATGGTGAAGACAGGAGCGATACCTGTCTAAGATGCGACCAACAAGAGCACAAGGTGAGAGAGTGCAAAGGCGAAGTGTGGTGTCCGAAATGTCAGACCAAGGACCAAGTAAGATGCCCACATTATAGGAATCTGGTACAAGAAACAAGAAGGGCGAGCATCGCGTCGTGGAAGGCAAGACCCAAGAAGTAGAAATAGGAAGTAGCAGCCACAGAAAAGATTCCAATGCTTCAAATAAACGTAGATAGCGACAGGAGAGCGTGGGATCTATTAAACACCACCGCAGCAGAAAAAAAACCGACTTAATCATAGTAGCCAAACCCAACAAAACGGGCATAGATAACAGTCCCTGGTATAAGGATGCAAACCTGGACGCAGAAAATAGAAACATTAAAAGTTTACGACACCAATAATAATACAAACGACCAAGGATTTGTATGGATAGAATTAAAAGAACTAGTAGCACATTCGTGCTACATTTCCCCTAATACCTCACGCAAAGAATATGAGGACTTCCTAAATCGACTAAGTAATAGCCTTAGGAAACACAAAAAAGAAAAGCTACTAGGCGGAGACTTCAACGCAAAACCGTATGCTTGGGGTTCCAACACCGAGGACGTAAAAGGAAAGATACTACTGGAGTGGACAGCAGAAAATCATCTGGTTATACATAACCAGGGAAATGTGGGATTCGAAAGACGTGGTCAAGACCTAACATTCTCGACGACACCGCTGAGCAATTATATAAAAAACTGGAAAGTCGAAACGGAAGGAGAAAACCTCAGCTACCATCGCAATACACAGTGTGTCCAAAATAAGGATGCACAGTATAGGAATCTTGGAAACGGTAAGAGATACAGGATCGGTTAAATGGGATGAAAGTTGGCTGTTTATAGCACCTTTTTATTAGCGTTTGCAAAATCTAGATATCTTCGATAGTTTCAGAGATATTTAAAAAAAAGTAGATTTCTCGATTTTCGTTATTATTTGAAAACTAAAACCACTTTTCCATTGCCACTTTTTGTGATCTATTAAAATACGCTAACAAAATTCCTGTACAACGTTTCAGTTTCGAGTAACCATCATCAACCTCATTTTTAAATAGGCGGAAAAACAATTGAAAATTGCTTTGAATAGCTCTTGTTGTCACGATTCTAATGATGCAAACATGATAGGGTTATTTTAGTTTTGATTTTTTTTGTGTTGAACGCTGCTGTGACCAACTGTAATAATTGCTTCTTCAAAATTTTGGTTGAACATATGATTCTTGACATAACCCCAAAGGAAAGAAATCTAACGGCGTTAGATCAGGTGATCGTGCAAGTCAGGGTACTGCAGAATGCATCATTTTTATATCATAAGAAATCAAAATAACCCTATCATGTTTACAACAGTAGAATCGTGACAACAAGAGCTATCCAAAACAATTTTCAATTGTTTTTCGGCCTCTATAAAAAAATGAGGTTGATGATGGTTACTCGAGACCGAAACGTTGTACAGGAATTTTGTTAGCGTATTTTAATGGAGAACAAAAAGTGGTTTTAGTTTTCCGATATCTCTTCAAATAAAGAAAAGAAAAAATAATAACGAAAATCAAGAAATCTACTTTTTTTTCAAATATCTTTGAAACTATCCAAGATATCTAGATTTTGCAAACGGAAGCAAAAAGGTCCTATGAATAGCCAACTTTCATCCTATTTAACCGATGCTGTATCTCTTACCGTTTCCAAGATCGTGGGACGTAAATGAAAAGTAAAGCAAGAAATGATACCACAATTCCTGGAACAACTAGAAAAGGAAGTTAGAGACATTACTCATCTAGAACACGAAACAATACAGGCGGCCCTAATCAAAGCAATGGACCAAACCTTCGAAAAACAAAAAATAAGCACGAAGGCTATCCATAGAGGCGAGAAGGCAAATGAAAGACACAACAGGAAACATGGTAGAACAGGGTGAAAATAACACAGAACACACTGACTACTATAAAAGAAAAAAAGATAATCCTTAAGACGCAAACAATGAAAGTTAAGGAAGAGGCATGGAGAAAGCTGTGCGATGAACTCGAGACGGATATCTGGAGTATGGGATGTAAAATAGCCATCAAAAAGCTAAAAATGATCCCCAAGATTACTTTAAGCAAAGAAAAAGCAGGAAGAACAATCAGTGAACTGTTCCCCACCCGGGAGGAAATCAATTCGGAGATAACAGTACCAGAAGAACAAGAAGTCTCACCTCTGACCATAGAAAAATTAGAAATGGCTAGGAAAAAGATCCCAGGAAAAAAATCCGCAGGCCCTGACGGTGTGCCCCCCGAAATCATTAAGGAGGCAATAGCAAATTCCGAATAAATAAATAGAAGTTCTCGATAGATTGATGAGACAGGGAAGGTTTCCCACCGAATGGAAAGTAGCTAGGCTTGTACTACTGGAAAAACCCAAAAAACCAGAAGATCAAGAAACTAAGTACAGACTAATCTACCTACTCGATGTAATCGGAAAAACCTACGAGAGGATAATAGCAGAACGGCTAAGATAAGAAGTAGAACATAAAATTTCCAAAAACCAATAGAAGAGAAAATCTACAACAGAGGCGGTAAAAGAGGTAACAGAGACGGTAGAAACCGAAAAAAAGAAAGCCTATCAACACAGAAACTATGTAGTCCTGGTAACCTTAGATATACTAAGTTAGTTAGTGCCTACTTAAGAAAGATAATTGGAAATTTTCTTCAAGGCAAGAAAACCACATATGAAGACATAACAACAGAAACGACCTGCGGAATACCGCAGGGATCAGTAATGGGGCCACTATTGTGGAATATCTTTTATGACAGCGTGTTAAAGACAACTGTCCCCCAAAATGCAAAAATAATGGATTCGCAGACGACACAGCTGTGATAATAAAAGACAAAACAGAACAAGACCTAAGGTCCACAATGATGACAACACTCAATAGAATAATAAAGGAAATAACTAACAAGGGGCTACAACTGACCTTAGAGAAAACAGAAATGGTTATTCTGTACGGAGGCAGAAAACTGAAAGAAATAGCCATAGATATAAAAGAAACAAGAATTACAAACAAAAAAAGTGCGAAATATCTAGGGGTAATAATAGCCCACAACAATAAATGCAACGAACATATAAAAGAGATCGCTGAAAAAGCGGCGAAAACCACTAAAGCACTCAGTAGAATAATGAGAAAAGGAAAATATTAGCAGGGGTAATGCCCTCCATTATTTTATAAACGAGACAAATCTGAAGAAAGTAGAGAGCCTACAAAAAAGGATATTTATTAGAGTCTGCAGCGCATATCGAACGATCTTGACCAAGGCGATGCAAGTCATTGCAGGCATAGCGAGGCATAGCATCAATATCGTTACTGATTGACGAATGAAATAATACGCATAGCAAAACCAAACCAGAGAAAGAAGAAGAAAGAAAACAGAAGATAACCAGATGGCAGGAAAGGTAGAGAGAAGACTCTAGAGTGGCAATGTGGACCAAAAGACTAATCCCCAACATAGAAAAATGGGCTAACAGGAAACATGGAAGCGTCAACTATTATCTGACGCAACTACTTTCAGGGCATGGCTGCTTTAATAGTTACATGAAGCGCTTTAAAATCAAGGACGACAAATGCTGATACTGCGTACAGGTGGACACCCCGCAGCATACGTTTTTTGAATGTCAGCATTGGCGACTTTCAAAGCAACAATTAGAATCCAAGCTAAGGAGAGAAATTACAATGGACAACCTCGTGAACACGATGCTCGAGAACGAAGACGCATGAAACGAAATTGAGAAATATGTTACAAGGGATGAAAAAGAAAATGAGTGAAATAGCTAGACAAGCTTAAACCAAACATACTAAAGTAATGCAATTGTGATTCCAGTATGTGTGGTGAAGGAAAAGGGGAGGAGTTTTAGTGGGTAGGCCTTCCCATGACGGAGGAGTCCCACACTACCCCGCCACTCAGCCAAGAGCAGAGATGGGGTGTACATGAGCATCTCTCCTTCCCGCAAACAAAAAAAAGGTCTTCGAGGTTGGGAGGAGGCGGTTGCAAGGATTAAGTGAGTTTCATTGTCTTTTGATCCAGTCGAAACAGCACCGACGCAAAAGTCGGTTTTAATTAATCTCGACTTCCTTGTCTCTCTTGACGCTTTGAGAACCGCGTGGAAGGGAAGGGAAAATGAATTCTCGGTGAAATCCGTTGACCTTGACGTGTCAGATCTTTGCGTAGCACGGCCTGAAGCTCCGGGCCTCGGTTTATAAATTTATCTGGCTTTACGAGCCCACGTCGAATCAATCGGCCCCTTCAGGCCTTTTAGGCCTGTCGGGTTGTTTGGACCTGTCGGACTGTTTGGGCCTGTCGGGCTTGTCAAACTGTTCGGACTTGTCAGACCTGTCCAGCTTATCGGGTCGGTCAGGCTTTTCGGGCTGAAATCTTTTTCATACTGACTCGAATGAACTATTTTCACATTCCATCTTGATCAATAGTCTCAAGATCACACTCAACTTTGCTCCAGGTCTTCAAGGTTGAGAAGAAGCGGTTGTTGCAAGGATTAAGTGAGTTTATCGAGTATGTTCCAAATACTTTCTATGGGATTCAGATCAGGACTTCTTGCTGGAAAGTCCATCATCTGAATCTCAACTTCATCGAAATAACCCTGAACCACGTAGCTATGTGGCAGAATAACACCAATTTTTAAGAACTTAACCCAAACATATATATTGGCATATTAGTTCTTATAAAAGCAAAATTAACAGCAGAAACCAACTTTAGAGCAGATATTTGATCAAATGAACTTCATATTAAGTTTGAATAGTCAAGCTGTAAAATATACGAACATAATACAAGCCTTCACCTAACATTATTTGCTAGAAAGATCAAGATAACACCAAAACCACATCCTCGCGACAGCTTTCCTTGCACTTCATTTGTTCGTAGGTTCGCAGCATCATCGAGCCACCGCAGGTGGCTTAGTCTGTCAAAATTGGCGTCCTTCTGTAAGGTATGGGTTGTACAATCAGGCTTTGTTCTCCATCCATCAGATCATCTCTATTAATAGAGCTGTCTTGGTTGCCTTCAGGACGCGTTTCATCTCTGCTGTTTGCTCTTGCCCCTTTACGCTTTATTTGACATTTTTGAAAGAAATCAAACTAGATCTACAGCTAAACCGACTGTGCCGACGCTTTGTCCATTCTACGTTCTCCTTGGGCGCTTCTCTTTTAGTTTGAAAACGCTAATCCGGTTATGCCGCGACCAAATCTGACCGCACTTAATGGAATTGTATTTCACGGCGGGTTTCATTTTACATTCATACAGAAAATTTAGATTAAGATTTGTTCTCTACCTGCAATGAGGCTTCGCTACGCAGTTTAATATCTAACTGAGATAGTCTCTTTCTTCAAGGATTCTGCTATAGGTTAGATCAAATAAACGTTTTAAGTTATATGATTTCTTCACATTTTGTTTTGCTGTCTACGTCGACATTGTAGCTCAAATCAAAAGAAATAACTTTACTGAACGTCTGATACTCACTTCTTGGTTTTCAAAACTGATCTGAATGCAATGGGTAGGGTATGGGTGAGTTGCACTGCCTCTTATTAAAAGAAAAATCAAAATGGCGTAATCTATGTGCATCTACCACTCGCAACTTCTAGATTCTGTATGTCAAGATGTGCAACTCGCCATTAAACGCCAATAAACAAGTGAGTCCGAGGGGAATCATAAATCGGCCAGTAATCAATGAACACGGAACACTTGCCGATCAGTATTTGTGATTTCTTTTTCGTATCGGTGTTCAGCCTGTCAAATGCTACCAGTAGTGGTATAGACATCACCTTACCATGCTACTTCAATTGTTTTAAAACGATCGAGTGTTTCTGGGTTTTTAAAAATTTGACAATCAACTTGCTCGTATACGGAGTACAATCAACATAGCTTTCCGTATCTGATACCAAGATAGTTCAAATATGGTCAAATTTGATTTTTCGAAATATATGTTAACGAAGAAACAATCTAAGATCGTCCAAATTCGGCTCCATATGTTGAGTCATCAAGAACCATTCATGACCAAAAACAAATTCCATCTTCATAAGACGTTTCGTTCTGGAGATATGCCGAAAGTATGCATCTCTCTCTCTCTCTCTAAATGCCAAAGAGGGTATGAAAAAACACAAGAGGATCGAACCGCACTTATACCAATCTCGCGAAAGTTGTATTTTTGGTATTTTCTATCTTCCGGAAAACTTTTGCATTCAAGAAAGGTACGACGGTTTTACAACAGAATTTGGACCAAATTAAAAAGTTCGTTTTACTGGTTTACTATTGAAACTCTAAAAGACCGTATTAGAACAGAGATTAGAGCTATCACACCAGAAACGATTCAAAATGCAGTAAACGAATTTGAAAGACGACTTTAATATTGCCAAGCTGTAAATGGTGCACACTTTAAACACCTTCTATGAACTGCAGAGTGTAGTTATACAAAATTTTCAATTCGTAACAGATGAATATTGAAATAAACTTTCAAACAATTTTTTGCGTTTTAATCAAAATTTACTTATGCAAGTGTATCAAAGTTTTACATCATTGAAAAGAGAAAAATATTCTCATCAAATGAGTACAATAAAGGGATACCTTCCCTTAAAAAAAATTAAAGCATTATTCGTTGCGCTTTTGTTTTTTGGAAAATAGTTATTTAGTATTGCCCTGTAATGTGAAACTAAATACTAAACAACTTTTATAGGAAACATTTTCCATAAAATGCATATTTACTGAGATATATAGGCTATTCCATACTTTTCGGACACACTGTATATAGTTTTCCACTTCTCTATTCCACCAACATTGTTTTTTGTCGCTGTTTTGGGTTTCTCCTAATGCTTCGTAGGTAGATTGATGGATTACTTCTTTAAGTTCGTTATAAATTTGATCTGCCGTGTCTGTTCTTTGTTCTCTTAGTCGGTTTTCAGTTATTATCCTGTATAAAAATCTTATAGACTCGTCTATCAGCAGATTTAACTTTAACTACATTCTGACGTTGTTAGTCTTTAAAGATGAATTCTGTTTTTGAATGACATGGTCAATTATTGGTCTTAGTTCTTTCGTGGGCTGTGTCCATGTGTTCTTATGGTTATAAAGACCATTCATTATTTTCAAGGAATGTATCCGGCACACCTCTATTTATAGTTTCTTTTCCAAACTCTCCAACTGTAGAGTCTCCCTTTTCCTTGCCTACTCTGGCGTTAAAATCGCCCAATAATAGTACTTCTTTCCTTGGGTTGATGTCTGAGAGAAGTGATATCAAATTATCTATATATTCCTTTTTTACGTTGATGTTCGAGCCATGAGTTGGTCCATATACCGCTACTATCACCAGTAGGTGCCCCTTTAAGTTTAGTTCCATTTTTATAAGACGTTCATTTAGTCCTTCCCCTTTTTTGATATTATTTTTCCATTTTTCATGTACAGCAATTGCTACACCTGCATGGACTCTTCTGTGTTTTTTGATTCCACTGTAGAAGTATATATTATTTTCCTTCTTCTGTGTTTCCTTGCCCTTTGTTTTAGTCAAGACCTCTTCGAAGGTATCTTCACCTTGACAAAGGTATCTTATACCGGGTGAAGAGACTTGAGTACCTAATAAACCTGAGAGCTATGCTGGCGGTAGAGTATCTACTGGTAGGGCCTCCATTGCCGAACAGGTTAAAGGTAAAGGATCAGACAAAAAGAAATACCCTGGCCCTCGAGGTTGATGGGTTAAGGCAACGAACAAGCCCTCCGTTACTCGTAAAAAAAGTGAAAATCGCTAAAAATCCTAAGAGTAAGCCTCGGAAATTAGATGGAAACAAACCAGGACGACAAAACGCGTTTTGAAATAGGATGAACTTTGGTACATGGAATATTCCAGGCATTAGCACAAAGAAGAAAGAAGTATTCGACGAACTGGAGAGTTATAACATCGACATAGAAGTCTTAACTGAAACAAACGCGATTAATGCTGAGATTCGACATAGAGCTTTTTCAAACCTTTGTGCATTTCGCTTCCGAATTCCCTTAAAATGGCAGGAGAAACCGGACATTTTGAAATCTCTTAGGCATTTTTGTGATTGTTAGTTCTTCGTCATTTGTGACGGAACTGTAAGTCTTATCGACTCGAAGCCTTAACCATCGTAAAGAGAAGGTAAGGATACGTAAAAAGTGTAATACGCACTCCTTGTGCTTCTTAATTGAATTTGATGGTATAACCTAGAAAAGTCGGTGTCCATAGGCATGCGTTCGGGTGGTCGATGGAGGTGTTGCGGGAAGATATCATGTGCTCTCATTACTCACCATAGATATAATATTAAATAAACTAAATAATCAAAATGACTTTGGCACGAGTTCTTGTTAATTTTTGAGAAAAAGAAGCACGTTCCCTTGTGAATTTATTATGTTTGGCTTTTTGTTATTATGTTCTCTTTTCGAAAAACTAACTTTTGTAGCTGAAAAATCGTATTTTGTAGGATAACAGAGACAAAAGTGGTGCCCATATATCTCGCGCTCCTCGAATATTTTATTCTTATGGTGAGGGCTATACCAAGATGCACCCGACAATCGAGTGTCAACCGTACATTGCAATATTTATTTTAACAATGAAACAAGATACGGATAAAGCAAATAAATTCTTCTATGAAAATTAGTATATGAAAAACTGCCTGTAATCCATAAAAAAAATAGAGAAAATGACTACATTAATTGATTAGTGACTAACTGTTTAAAAACTGACTATTTGTGAACCCCGTGCAAGCAGTACATATAACCTTGCGCTATGAGCCTTATCTCGCAACAAAGAAAAAAGTTAATTATTTTTTGTGCAAGCGCCCAGGAGAATGATTTATAAAAAAGATACTACTGACATAATTAAAACACTTCTATTCCTACAAGAACAACAAATTCAACCAAATCGGTTAGGTGTAATTTTTTTTAGAGACAGTTTAAAATGTTGCTAGGCGTACTCGAAACTTGAAACCATTAAGGCATGGTAGGGACAAAACTTTTTCCAATATTTTGCAGTTAATAGGATTCGAGGATAGTCTATTAATGCAAATGCAAAATTGTAGTAATGTAGAGATTTTTTTAAAGTTCGCCTTAATGTAAAGAGTTTCTGAGTTAGCAAGCATTAAAAGTATTGCAAACTTCATTGGGAACATGCTAGGAGAATGATTGAATTATTTATTTTTAGACTAAAGGAACAATTTACTCGTATAGGTTATTTTGGAAAAAAGACACCTAATTGTACTATTACTTATTACTTTTTCATTATTACCTTGAGTTATTTTGATATTCATCCTATTGCAGCTCAAATTTGAACTCGTTTTGAATTTTCCTCTTCTAATTTGATGACCCGTTAAAGTTCAAACAATAACAAAAAAATATCTCAATTTTCACTAATCAAAATTTAAAATGCGGCAATCCAGAATTTTTATAAAGGTAAAACGCTTAATATACCGTATATGATGACACATCAAGAAAGGTAAAAATGTATAAATAAAAAATTTACAGCGAGGGGGAAAAAGGGATGACAAAAGCCTTTCTTTTACTGCATCATAATTAGGATCGTAAAGTAAACCTTTTTTTAAAACGGGGTCATTTTTATGTCAATTATCTTCATTTCACAGAAAAAAAAGGGAAAGACAAAATTTAACAGTGGGCTAAAAATAAAACAGCGATAATTGAAAAGGACTGAACTTTGCTTAGCTCAGTTATTGCAATTATAATAGCGATTACGCTTTTTTTGCTGTCTTTTCTTTCGATATTTATTTTACAAACACGAGAAATCTGATCAATTAAAGAGCTTTTTATAGACTTTCAGTTTTTTTTAAGTAAGAGAATGGGTACAATTTAAAGTAGAAAAAATAAAAATAACAAAAACAGCTGGAAGGGAGATAGTATTATAAAAGTATCGCTTACCTCTTTTTTCCCGATGCCACTGAAGGTTCCACAACTAATGGGGAGCCATTAAAGTTAAAACCTGAGTAAAAAGAAAAATAAACATTAAAATTGTGTATAAAATACACCATAACGTATTTTGTATGCCGCTGTCAACAAGCAGTTCAACAATCATCATCGGCAACAATTACTATAAGGAAATGGAAGCGCCTAAACTTACTGAACGGTAAATTATTGGCAATTAAACCGTGAAATACAAAAACAAACACACGCATAAATATAAAAAGAAATACATACGTAACACTAACAGGACCGTATTTTTTAAAATTAAAATTAAAAGAATTACATTGATGAGGGAGGATATTTTTAGTGAAGGAAATTTCAAAAGTTACTTTTTTAAATATAACATCAAAATAGACTAAATTTAGGAAGTTCTCACTTCCCCCTTGTACTTCCATTATATAAAAATAGGCAAACGAAACAGCCGGAATGATGTTCTCAGTGCGTGCGTGTATGTGTTTTATATACCTCCATCCTTTTATCACACAAATATCGTCTCTAACATATTTATGCGTAAGGATCAAAAAGATTTGAATATTAACAAGAGATAGTAATGTTTGAACATGTGATGGCATTTCCTGTTCCCTCCTCTATCACATTTACGGACCGGACAAACGAAAATACTAACAAGATGAGAGAGCTTTAAAGCTATAATATTTCGAAAGAGAACACAAATTATTATCGGACAAGATTAATTAGCTAGATAGAATTTGAAGTTATCTGGAAAATTAATAAAAGAATTTTAATTAGCAAATGTTTACGTTAAATTAAGCGTTTTATTATTTAAAATTCCAAAGTTAAAACCCTATCGATGGCTTAGTTTGAATTTTATGCACACTACACCGTATACCTACGATACTACATGCATGCAGATAAACAATATAAGCGCCATCTTGTATTTATATTTTAAATTCCTCGAACACAGGGTTGTAGTACACATTTTTTATTGTTCAGTTCGGAAATTGTAGTATATGGGATAAATTTAGTTTATTTTTTTTTTGTTGTTCTAAAAAATAGAATTTAAATAAATAATGTACTGAGAAAAACCACGGTCGCTGCAAAAAAATTATTCAAGCACGTTACAATAATTCTCGTTAAATCGTTTTCATTTTTAACATGATGAATTTCAACCTAATGAATGTTCCACAAAACAATAGGCATAATTTTCTCAGCTGCACACAGTAAAATGCTTTTAAGAAAACAAATTTATCATTATTAGATTCTACATCGAAAACCTCTTATTTATTACATTTTCTAATATCATCGGATTGTTTTCAATTTCCATAAATTCCCCTTCAATGCGTTGATGTAAAGTAGTCAAGTCTGACGATGGTATTTGGAAATTGCAATTTTTTAGATAGAGCCAGAAAAAGAATAGTCACACGCAGTGCCGTAACCAGCCATTCCTGTGCCCTGTGCAAGAATTTGCATTTAGGCCCCTTAATTAATTAGGTTTGGGAAAATAATAAAACAAATACATTACAATAAATTTGTAATAAGATTTATTTTAATTGCACTTTTCTGGCTTTCATTTCAGCAAATTCATTAATTACATCATCATAATTAATATTTTTAGGGATATTGTATTCTATTGAAATAATAGAAAGATTGGATAATCGTTCTCGTCCGATAGTTGATCTTAAATAATTTTTTATTAATTTCAATTTACTAAAACTTGAAAAGCCTGTACGATATTAAGCGGAGCTGCAGTTTCTATATTTTGTATAAAGAGTCGTTACTTCAAGCTTAAAACATTCAATTTCACATGTGAATTCGTACTTTTTTAAATCTTTGCTATATTTAAGATTGCAGCTGATTTGTATTGTAAAGACGAACCATAGATAAAACAAAAATCGTCCAGATAGTTTTCATTTTTTGATAACGCCAATCTATTTGAGACAATAGAGAGTCGAGAGCACTGTAAATTTGTATTTTAAATCATTCTTCGGGTGTCAAGTTACTTCCTTCATCTGGTGTTTCATCTATTTTCATTATCTTAACTCTTCTCTTTCGTTTATTAAGAAATCCATTCTCCATACCCATTTCTTCAGCCAAATTTTGTACTTCCTAGAAATTTTGTTCAAAACGTGTATCTCGAAGCCCTTGAAATGTACTACGTGATCCAACAATTAATTTTGTTCCATAATCTATTGACAAATCTTTCTGTTGTAATGCCTTATTTGTTCGATTGACGCATTGTAGAATTTTATTCCACATAGAAAGAGTACAGATAAATCTATAATTAATTTGCAAAACCAAACTTTTTGCATTCGATACAGCTTCCAGATTTAAAAAATTGTTTGCAATCGTTTGCAGTCCTTTTATCACTTCAGGTAATTATAAATATAGTGCCTTTATTGCACTAGCATTTGATGACCACCTCGTATCAGAAAAGCTTTCAAGTGATAATTTTAGGCGCTTCATTAAAATGTCCCAACGAGTTGAGGACGAGAAAGAATTAAATAATATCTACAAAGTAAAAAAAGAAAGTAATCACTTCTGGAGTTGTAGATGCAACATGGACACCAGCGAAATTTAGATTATGAACTGCACAAGGTACAAATATTGCTAAATTATCAATTTCCCTTATATTTGCCAGCCATATTAGCACCGTTGTCAAATCCTTGCCCCCTTGCAAATCCTGAATATTCAATTTATCAACTTCTAGTTTATTTAAAATTTCGGTCGATAAACCTTCTCCCGTTTTTTCATGTGACCGAATCAAGTTGATGAAGCTTTCTTCAATCATTACCATTACATTACAGTCAACATGGACATATCTTATCATCTGACTCATTGCTCTTTTCTTAAAACATCAGTGGTGCAGTCGAATAAAATGGTCTAGTACTTTGCTTTCTTAATTCTGCATACAATTTCATTTCTAGTGTTTGTCACCAACTAATTTTATCACTTCATTTTGAATAGTGGGCGAGAAATAAGAAACTGAACTTTTTTGTTTTTCAATATGTTCCTTCAACCCATTATAGCCTATCATATGATATATCACCCGCAAGCAGTTGCTGTTTTCTAGGGTATGTTTTGTTTCTGGTAAAAGCAATTTCAAAAACTGTGATGCACAGAAACATTATGTGTCTTTACTACAGTGTGTTAGTGTTAGTTAGTGCTTATTGTTGAATAAAACTTTGAAAAACGATGATAAACTTTTTTTAAGGAAATCACGCCACTAAGATAAAGTTTTGTTTATTATGTTTTGCTGTATGACATATACTGTGCATTTTACTACATAAATTGATTGCCTATTGATCAAATTAATAGAATATAACAAAAAACAACAATTTGGAAACATTACATGTTATCTAAGAGCTTACAAATCTTGCATATGAAATTTCATATCATAGGCGTGCGTTTACGTACATACTGTTTCATTACAGAAAAGAAATTCTACGATCCTGATGTAGCGCAGGATGCAGAGGAACTTCTGAATTATTTAGAAGAGTTGATGAAGATATTGATACAGTACAAGATAGCAACCATCTAGATTTGGTTCTTTTACCACCGAAAGATGGTGAAGACTGTGATAAAGACAATGCACCGAGTGATGAAGAAAATTTTACAATTCGAGATATAGGTAAAGGCATATAGTCCAGTCAATGAATGCCCAAAAGCGGATTGTAGAGGACAGGGAATGGGGGGGGGGGCAGAATTTTTCTCTTAAGGAATGTGCTGGATGTAGTTAGGATCAAAGTATCAAAGATACTAAAAGTCCCCGCTCCTAGCCTTGCCGCTTCAGGGGGTAGGGGGGTGGAAAGGTCCTTGTTTTCGCTTTCTTGCTTATAACTCGGAAACGGTGCATCGTACGGTAAAAAGTATTCTCTACAAAATAAAAGATAATTAAATTTCCTACAAGACTGTCTATATTCACTTTCTTTCTATGTGTTATAGTTTCCGAGATATTCGCCAGCGCAAATCGATGCTTTTTGAAACACTTTTTTTGCCTCACATTTTTCGTCGAAGTTATCTTTGTACAGCTACAGCTTTCTTGAGAAATCACGAAATTTATACGAAAACTTCAAATTGCTGTAACTTCTGACCTGTAGAAGATAAATTAGTAGCTATTACATATTTCTAAAGGGGGCTGAATACTCTACAACTTCCTGTCTGACGACGTTTCTGTAAAGTGTAAGGCTGAGGAGTTAGAAGGACAAGTTTGACGAAAAATGTGAAGCAAAAGAAAGTTTTTCGAAAATTATCGATCTTCGCTGGTGAATATCTCGAAGACTATAACACATAAAAAGAAAATGAACATAGACAGTCTTGTAGGAAATTTAATTATCTTTTATTTTGTTGGGAATACTTTTTACCGTACGACACACCGTTTCCGAGTTATAAGCAAGAAACCGAAAACAGGGACCTTTCCACCCCCCTTCCCCTTGAAGCGGCAAGGCTAGGGGCGGGGACTTTTAGTATCTTTGCTTCCTAATTACACCCAGCACATTCCTCAAGAGAAAAATTCTCCCCCATTCCATGTCCTCTATAACCCCTTCGTTGACTGGACTAATATTGAAACAACCGATAAAGATAGCAGTATCTAAAACTGGTGAAGAAAGAAGTTAAACCTAAGTCTACATGAAAGTGACGAATATTTCTCGGACGATGATGATATACCCCTTTCAACTATTGCTAAAAAGTGTAAAATAGTAGAACAAGATGGGAAAACTACTATTTCAGCAAAGAAGAAGCTGTGTAGAAAAGGCAGAAATTGCAAAGCAAAGACTTTGAACCCTAAAGTAGAAAGAATGAAAATAGAGAAAACCCCAGTACCCTAACAACAAAGAATAAGGGATGAAAATATATAGCCTGTAGCCTTACCCCTAGGAAACTGTTTCTCACTAGATGAAGCTATGGAGCCATACTATAGATATCATTATATGAAATAATTTATTAGAGGAAAGTCAATACGCTATGGCTTCAAGTTTTGGCGTCTCTCTACGTTTGAAGGTTACATGTTGAAATTTAATCCCTACTGTGGTGCTGGGGACAATAAATATGGTAAAACATTGGGATTATCCGCGATTGAAACACTGTGCCTGAATTTCTTGCCCCATGACAGTACTGTATTTTAGGATAACTTCTTCAATTTCTTGCTTTTGTTAGAGACTTTTAAAAGAAAACGACATAAACTGCATAGGTACAATTTGTTCAGACAGGACAGAGAGAGCACCTGTGCAAGATTTAAAAAAAAGTTCAGGGAAGTTCCCACGTATTGCACGATAAAGAAAATAACATTGTATTGGTGAGATGGCATGATAATAACCAGTTAATTAAAAGGTAAGTCAAGAAACTATTTGGTTTACGAAGGGACAATGCAAAGTCTGGTAAATACAGGGTATTACAAATTCGAGTAAAAAGAAACCCAGGTCCGTATTGAAAAAAATTGACCTGATGATGATATCTGAAATACGAAACGTCTTATTTAAAAAATGATTACACAGTTTTAAAGAACATAAAAAAGTGTTCTAATAATGTGTTATTAGTTTTTAAATAAATTTGAAAACAAAAGCATAAGAAATTAAAAACGAAAAATTATTATTTCGATATCGATATCTCCGGAAGTATTCAAAATTTTTTAACTTTTTAAACGGCATGTTGTTAGGCACATAAATGTGCAACTTTGCAATAGTTTAAACAAATTCGTATCTCTTACGGTTTTTGAGATCCCCATACAACTACTCGAATTTGTAACACCCTGTATATGCAAACTAGAAATGGGTGGCATTGATCTATTTGATAAAATGATGGGACACTATCGTTTAAAAAGGTGGTACTGGCTTTTTATCTGCTTCCGTGTCAATGGTACTTTGGTAAACATGTGGAATTTGTAAAAGTTAGTTTACTAGAATTTATAAGACATATTGTACTCCCTCCTCGCAGCTCCAGAATATCTTTCTGGGCCAAAACCAAAATGTAGTCGTAACGTACTGCAGGAAGTGAGATTTGATAGAAAATATCACATTGTAATATCTAATCCTACTCAAAGGCGATGTGCATATTGTTAAAGGTGTGCTAAATTTATTTGTTTTAAATGCAATGTAGGATTACTTCCCTTGCAATAATTTCCATTTTATAATTAATTAATTAACACTTTCGCCAGTGATATGATATATCATCTGTTAAAAAAAGATATTTTCAATAAAGAAATTTGTTTTTTCATTGTTGGTTTCGTATTTCTTGATAAAAAATGAGTATGTTTCTAAAAAATTATCAATTTTGAAGCAAAAGAATCACCCAGCCATTAATGGGTTAAAGTAATATTATAGTGGCTAGCAAATTCAATCAAATTTAAAGAAATGCAGCAATTTGGATCTCCAATAATTTCATTTGAACCTCTAAGAGCTCAATATTATTTTTGGCACAGAATAGAATATCATCCAATATTATTTTCAATATTTCACGCCATATCACTTTTTCCTTGCTAATTGAATTACCTACACAATCATCAATTGCATTTTCTGATTTTAGATTCTTTTCCATCACTTTCCATTTCACGTACGAATTTCGGTGCTCCGGAGAATTTTCGTGTTGGGGAATAAACGTATGAAGATGACTCCAATCATAAAATCCTTCTTGTGGGTCTGAAAGATTATGCGATTTGTGTCCAAAAAGCATGCAAGGAAAGTAAAATACTGCATTTTGATTAATGGAATATAAAAATCCATTTTCTTTTAACAGCTTCTTCATTAATTTGTTTAACATAAAACCAGTCCTTTGTAAATTTTCGCCCTGAATCGTCTGCCTTCAACGCATTAAAGTTCATAATGTTGTCGCCTTGATCTGAACCATGTGTGACAAGGGAATATATTAATTTATTTGTAATAGCAGGCCAGGAATGAAATTCGTTGTAATTTAGCTGTATTTCTTCTGGAACAGTAGAGCACATATTTTGTACGGTGTTATCGACTTGTGAGACGGGCTCTTCTTCTTTTGAATTATTATGGGGCAACTGTAGTAAAACATCTTGTGAAGCAGTAGATTTTTCTTCTTGCAGTGGCTCCTTGCTTTTGCTTCTCTGAGAATTGTCGTTCATTGGAGAGGTAGACGTCAAATGTAATGTTGTATTATCAGCTTGTGAAGTAGTAGTAGATTTGACTTCTTCCGCACTTCCACCGTTCTCTGGTGTTTCTGTTCTTAGCCATTTAACAAATTGTTGCGGCATTGACTTGCATTCTTCTATTTCTCGATACCTTATATTTCTCTTTTGTGTACCCGATAGTTGCTTACACATGTTTAAACTAGAACTAAACAAAAATATTATTTTTAACATGTTGCCTGTACAAGTATAAAACTATTATAGGATACTGTAAACTGTATACTAACTGTTACTTCTAGAGCGAATGCAAGCACGTCACAAAATATTATTTGCTTGAATGCCCTCGTATACCATATTCCAATCAAACATTTTACAGAAAATAAAAACCTAAAAATCCGTTGCATATGAAGTTAATTATTAAAATTTTACTATGAAACTCAAATGGTACATTAAAAAGTACTAAATAAAATAGTCTACACGTACATAAAAACTTAGCATTGTAAATCACTTCACAATACAAATACAAAAGTACAAAATTACCTACAGAAAAAACAGAAACCCAACATAACAAAATTGACAGGGTTATCCAAGCACGTTCGTCACGTGTCTGTTGATGAAATCCTCGAAATATTGCAGTCACATAATCTTAATATTATTATTATTGAGGTTATGTGTGCGAGAGCGAACACAGCGCCCTCTATTATTGAGTTAATTATATATTGCAATGTCCCCGTCCATACATAAATTAACGTGTTTTTTTCTTATTCGATATCTCCATTTACTTAGGAAATATTAAGAGTGGACAATTTTAAAATGAGCACAGTATAGAATATATTATCCAAAAAAGAAAAGAACTCTTAGAAAGTATTTCTTTCAATCAATGTCATCTTGGTTGGCTATTTTGGACATCAATTTACTTATGCTTTTGTTTTTTCAAAAAAGTTCACGGCTTACTAGATATTTGCTAAAAACGAAATTATCTTATTTTTTTAAGTGAAATATCTCAAAAACGAACAAAGAAGCAAAGAGAGTGTTTTAGAGAATTTACTCCGAAACACAAAAACATTATTTTTGCAATTGTCTTTTGTTTTACTTTGGCGGTGGAACGTAAAGCCAAATTTTTTCTAATGGAATACCTACTTGATTGCTATATTACTGAATAGCAAGCCTTAAATGCTTTTCAGTGATACACAGTTTGACATAGCTATTCTTTTGTTTTACCGAATTATGAAGTGAAAGGAATTTCCCACGTAGTGTGCCATGACATTAAACATATGAAAATCATTGATTTTTGTCAGATAAACTACATTGCTACAATTGCTAAAGAGACGCTTTTAGGATACTTTACTGAACATTAACAGATAGCGTCAAATAAGCAGCTAATGCTCCGGAGAGAATGGAAACGCGTCTCTGAACAGCGTCGAGGTGAATATGCATCCTAGATATTGGATTGAGGAGGAGAGACGAAGTCGCGAGCCCCAAAGGTCCAGTCAAACGTCCCTTTCTTGAAAACGGGAGCTTAGTCTTTTGAATGGGTGGCGAAATAGGGTTGCCCGTGTTTTGTTGGGCTTGGGTTTGAGTCGCCAAAGCCGGAACTAGTCCTCCAGTCGAGCGAGCGCTCGAGGCAGGTGGCGGATCGCGACCACGGCGTTCGGGACATTGGCCCAGAAGGCATTATCATCAAAGTACTAGGCGACACGGACGGTTGGGGAATGGAGTGGAGCAGAGGCAGGGAGGGGCTCCGGTCGGGAGATGTCATAACAGTAGAGAATGAAGAGAATTGGAGCGAGGATCGAGCCTTGGGGCACTCCGGTCCTTAACGTGAAGGGGCTGGAGAGGACGCCTTTGGTACGCACTATGTGTGTGTGTGTGTGTAAAAAAAGGTAACTGTTGATGATTCTGACGAAGTCGGGAGGTATTTGGGCGTTAAGGAGCCTTTAAAAAAAGCCCTTCGTGCCAGACCTTGTCAAAGACACGTTCGATGTCTAGAAAGACACCGGCGACACATTTGCCTTGGTTGGGTGATTTGGTTACGTCAGTGTGGAGTAGAAGTAGAGGATCTGTGGTTGATCTGCCTATGCGGAACCCGGACTGGTGGGGTGAGAGGAGGTTGGTGTTTTCTAGTTGTTCTCTCAGTCTGTCGGTAAAAATGTTGAGAAACGCAATAGGTCAATATGAAGAGGGGTTCGTGGAGTACTTGTGTTTTTTATGGATCATGACTACGGTGGCTCTTTTCCATGCCGAGGGGAAATAGCCACAGTACAAGCAGCGGTTGAAAATTATTGTGAGAAGCTCGGAGGAAAAAAATATGAACAAATTCTGAAAGATTATATCATTCTAAACACAACATACATCCTCTCCACGTTATCCCATGACGGTCTAAGCATCACACATTAATAACTCACTGATCCGTCATAGAGTCCTAGCATTAAACAAGAGGATTAGAGAATCCTTTTTACCATGGTATGGCATACCAAGATGGAGAATATTCTATTGTGGAGGGGAGCGATTGGTGTTCTTGAGAGATATCGAGACCCCTTTTGGCATGTTGGTTGCTATAGTGGTCCTGAGTATAAATTGATAACTGTTGAAATCAAGTTTTTTCACTACCAAGAGCGACGCTAGAGTAATTTCCATTTCGAACAAAAATAATTCATAGAGCGAGAAGGAGAAGAGATAAGAGGACAGACGGGGTAACCTTTAAAACAGAGACGATTGCCGCTCAATTAAAAAATTCACGAAAATGTTCCAAATTGTCCGAATCGCTTGGTATTCGAGTCTTTCTCAGCAGCTGAGCACAAAAAAGATCCAATTCGCTTTTATTTTTTTTCCCCATCATCTCTGGAAATCCAAAAATTGAGCGATCTGTATTACATCTCGGGATCTACATAGGTCTTTGTACAGGCTTTAGTACGCGTGCGAAGCGATCTGTCTTTAATTGTTTTTCGGTACAGTTATTTCAAAAAGATCGACATGATGGATTTTTGATGTTTTATAGCACCCTTATTCGTGGTACTTAGTGGAAACGGTTTACAGCAGTGGGCAGCCCCATCAATTGTCTTCAATTATATATCGGAGTTGATACGCCGAGAAACACCATCGTCCGAATCAAAGAAGCGAAAAAGCAAAACTACTGAGAAAACGATCGCTGCATCGGAACAGAAAATGATCGGGAAATAAGATTCACACCGTGAATATAGGGTTCGTCTGTGACACGTTCCAATAAATAAATTTCCAAAATTCGAAGAACCTTGGTGTGGAACTCTGGACCTCTCTTAACCCCGCCTCGATCACCTATTTACAGGTTACTAACCGCGAAACGAGTACCAATGGATGCATTACATCCACCTCCGCACTCCACCTGAGTCAGACTGGGGGGAAATCCTGGTTTTAAAGGGGGGTAAGCAGCCATCCCATAACCGATAGATCCGATTTTAAAGCAGGAATTGAGCAACCCCTGCATTCTCTATTATTTTACATTGAGTTAAATGGGACACATTCAGTAGGGAGCAGCTCGACGAAATCCAATTGCGGCATTGGAAAAATCATTGGTGGTAGAGTAGGAAAAAATTCAAAATTCTGAAGGTATTATACGGGTTAAAGAAAAATATTCACATAAACGAACATTTATGTTTGCTGATAAATTCGAAAGTTCAATATAACCTGTGATCCGATAACAGTGATTTCGTGTTGGTGCCTAATACTCATCAAATATATCATTTAATGTGTTATTGTCTTCTTATAAAGCCTTTTTTGTTATGTATCTGTAAATTTTTGGGCATCATGCCTTCGCGAGGTTCTTGTACACTTCTAAATTCTTTCACGTTTCTGAGTTATCATCGTTATTTGTGATATTGAAGAATGCTGGTTTCTTGTCAGGCTTTTGCTCACGAAGGGCTCACTTTTATGCAAATATGCAAATTGTTGTAAAGTTTTGGGTTTTTTCCGATCTTTGTAAAATTCTAAATTCCTTCGGTGGCGCTTGGTCGGCCTTCGCCCTTCATTAACCTTCTTAGCAAAGCCATATGTCACTATAGCTCGGGCTATGGAGTGGTTCTTAGTCGAACTTTACCCCCCATTAGCCTACTTAAGAGAGCTAATTGTCACTACGACTCGCACGGACCACCTTCTGCTCGTTGGTTAGGCTCCGAACTCCCATTACCTTTCTTAACACAGCTAGATATCACTACGGTTCGCTCCTTAGCAATGCCAAAAGTCACTACGGCTCGGGTTACGCCCTCGGAGTGGTGCACTAAGCAGGAAGAACACTTTGTATTTGGGTGAACATAACGTGAAAAACCAGGCAATGGGGCAAGCAGAAAACGTAGTATTAATGCCCGGGAGAAAATGAAAAATGCTTCTAACATTTCTGTTTGACCATTATGCCATCAGATGGATACGCAGCTTTCTGTTGGGATAATCCATGACGATTTACATTTTCATCCGTATATTGTGACAGGAGTGCAAGAATTTTCGGCAGTTAACTATCTAGGAAGGATGGAATTTTATAAATAATATTTCTAGTTTCATTTTCTAGGTTATTAATTCACAAAACCACAATATTTCGCAAGTTGACGATGAAAGAGTGCTCACCGTCATTAGGCATAGTATGTTTCAAGTGGCAGCAAGCAAAAGGGTACGTTTCAAAACAAGTGGCCATCCCATCGCTTTTACACTCCAAGAAGAGCAATTACTTACGAATACTTTAAACACAGTGAGCAACTGGGATTTTCCTTTTACCAAAGCGAATATTCGTGGACTTTTACGTAAATACTTAGAAAGATTCAAGATCAGGAAGTGAAGCAATTTAATAACAATAACAGTGTTTGCATCAATAAAAAAGAAGAGGCGAGTAAAGAAACAAAATCCAACACCAATGCCTACTCTCCCAAATAGATTGTGAACTGAGATAAGTAAAAATTTTCAAAGAATTTCCTGGCCTGAAAAACATCTCAAACACTGCACCAGAAGGCGAAGAGATCCAGGAGACCAGGAATCAGAGCTTAATTGGCATGCTTCAAGAATTACGCAGTTTAAAACAAAAAAAGTTGTTCGAAAACGTAACAAGAAAATAGAAGCCGAAAAGAAAGATTCAACTTTGAAAAAACGAAAAATCAAGTTCAGGGGAAACAGTGGCTGGTCCTTCAGGAAGCTAGCGATAAATCAACAGCAGTAGCGACGAAGAAAGTGATCAAACTCTATTTAATTTACATTGGGGAAGCAATCCAAACGAGCCATCTAGACCCTTGATGAAATATAATTATTTAGGGAAACCTGCAGAGACCCTGACTGGATCAGTTGCAAGCAGTGTATGTAAGAAATAGATATGCGGAATTTGCATTGAAGCGGGTGATGGCCCATTTTATACATGTCACAACACCGATGACAGTGTAAACGACATAAACTGTTTTCGTTAAAATCTCTTTTGTTTGACGTTTTTTAAAAATTTGTATTCCTTGTGTATTTTTTATATTTTGTAAACAGAATTGGTCTTTTAGTTTAGTATAATTTCGTTTTAGTTTTGTTTTAATGGATAGAAAAGTCTGTACGCACATCATACCATAAGGTATTTATAATGATAATCACAACATGCCATGCTCATTTTACAAAGACAGTCTGGTTTAAATGTTCTCTTAGTACTTATACATACACTGTGTTTTAATGGAAATTGTCCACAGAGATTCAGAGCAGCAGCCACAAAATTCCAAGAAGGAGAAAATCTGATAACCATGTTTACCTTACAGAATTATTAACAAGAAAGTGCTGACATGTAGATCGTAGATCATTTTGTTGTTTCGTTCGCGAAATGATATTACCATGGTGTACTTGCATTTCAAAAAAACTGGAAAGGTCTGCTTTGGAAGGCTTCTGCTGAAAATAAAAACTTCCATCTCCATATTTCTATTCGTTCTTGATCCTTTACATATCCAATGTGTCCGAAGTTTAAAGCTCACAAATAGGTTCTTGGAATTGGTAAAAGATAGACAGTCGATTATTTATTGCTGCTTTTCTTTGTTTGAAATAACATGTCTTACGATTATGAAAAAAGGGTATACACAAGATGACCAAGACATTCAGGAAAGTGTTCCATACAAAATTGTGTTGGGCAGGGCTATGTCTAATTTTTTCTTACAAGAATGATTTTCAGACTCTCGTTCTCTGAAAAGACACAATTCTCTTATACTGCGTTTCCATAAAAACTGTCCATTTTAAATAATTTTTTCGTTGGTTAGTTCTGGAAGAAGTCCTGAAGCATGTCAACTTTAGTATCAAGAGGAACTTAAAATGGCATAAATGTGTTAGCTCAATTGAAAAAGTATTTAATTCTGTGCGTGATTGTACCTCTTCCATAATCAATGTAAGTATTCCAGGAATTTTTGAATTTCCGAAATTCTATTTCTGTACTAATTTCAGTTTTTTATTGTTTGGCCTGGAAGATGGTGTTTTGTCAGGATAACATGCTAAAGCATTTTTATAGATAATTGATTGGACTATCGACTGACATATGTCGACCAAGAATAACGTCGATCATACACGATGCGGACTTTTTTCTAAGTACTTACATAGACAAACAAATGAAGGTCAGCTGAGCCTGCCATACTTTAAGCCTATACTCTATCCTATGTAAGAAATTTTTCAGTTTTTCTCTGCACGGACCAAGATTTTCTATTCGGGCCTCTGCGCGGCGTAGTTCAAAGCTCGGGTCAGGCCGTTGGTCTTGTCGGACCTGTCGAGCTGTTGAGGCTTGTCGGACCTTTCTGCCTTGTATGTCGGACCTTCGGGTCTATTGGGCCGATTGGATCTCTCGGACATGTCAGATCATACGGGTCTGTTGGGGTTTTTGAATTTCTCGGCCCTTCGGGTTTCTCGGGTCTGTCGGTTCATTCGGACCTCCGGCACGTTGGACTGTTCGGGCCTCCGGCCTATTAAAGCGTTCGGATCTGTGGATCTTTTACTCTTCTCGGCATTTCGGGCTTCTCTGTCGGGTTGTTCGGGTCTCTCAATCTTTCGGACCGATGAAGAATTTACAGGACTAGTTTCGGGCAGCGTTAAGTTTATCCCCAGTCGAACCGGACCTAGAAATCTAGACCCGTGCTCTAAAGAGTGCTGCGTAAATCCCAAGAAAAAATTTCGCTCGCGTCATAAATTAATTGCAATAGATAAAGAATCTTATTATCAAATGGTTCCAATCAGAACAATATAAGAAATGTGTTGAAAAAAACAGACAATAATGCCTGCTGTAAGATGTGTAATGTAGGAGTGAAATGCAGAGCTTGTGAACATAAAACCAATATGGCCCATGAAGATCTGATGACTAAATCAAATTTGTACACTCAATAAATATTTTTACGCATATCTTATTCAGTTCAGTGCGGTTTGGTGTTCAATCAATCAAAATTGAGGGTAAGTTCTTGTTTATAGAACTGTTAACAGAAGTTTTGATATAAATACAAGAAGATGTTCTAAAATTCCTAAAGTTTGGGACACCCTCTATAATAGGTAGTTAATATCTTTGGTATTTCTACTTAGATTGTTTTCTTTGAATTTCAAATTTAATAGTAATGTGATAGGAAGATTAAGCATATAAAAACCATTTACCTAAAAAAGCATAATTTTCAAATTAAGGGAAATTCGAGGGATATTCTGCACATTTTCGCTTATGCGTTAATTAATGAAATAGTTAATTACTGTCATTTATTTATTTCCGTGTGAATTAAACATTAGTTATTTCTAGAAATTGGATTTTTAAAAATGCATTAAATCTCTATACTTCTGCACATTGCTGTATATAAAATATCAAGGCTAATTTAATAAATTTATAAAAATCGAGTAAGGCTTTGGGCTTCTAATTGTCATCTCTTTTGTCTGCACGCGTCATATAAAACCTAACCTATAAATTATTGAATATTTGACATTTACAGTACAGTGCAGTGGTTTAAAAAAAAGTTGTGTATTAAATAAAAGCGTTTTTCTCTAACATCAGAATTGATTACTACAAGAAGATAACGACGATAATAGCACAAAATGGAATGTAACAAAAAAAACCACCTATATACAATACTAAGTTTTCTTGTGGTTTTATAATATTTCTGAGTGGCGTAAATGGAAGGGACGCTTTTGTAAGTAAAAATCAAATAAATCTGATTATTGTTTTTCTTGATTATTTACATTTTTTACGAGAATATTTGGCGGGAACGTTTCAAGAAACTAAAGTTTTATCTTGACGTTAACTACACGTCATGACCATTCGCTCTACCGAAAAAACCGGTCTTGTGGTGAACAGCGAAAAGCCGGCCGGCGACAGGAATTTTGACACCCAGACTATTTTAAAGGCATATATAGACAAGTGAGCTTTTAAATATTTCTCATTTATTTGTCCCTTCTTAAATCTTAACTGTAAAAGTAGCAAAGGTCATTCCCTTTTATGATTTATGACAAAGCAGCATCCACGCTGCTTGACATTTCATAATAACAATAACAACAACGTGGATTTTACTAAAAATTTGTACTGCTCAAAGATAATAAACGAAGAAAAATTCGCCACGGTTCCAAAGACCGTTTCAATGGGTGGAATTTCTTTTCTTTTATAGGGCTTACCGTTAAGCTTGTCAATAGCTTTATCTGCAGAAGACTGATCGGGACAATCAACAAATGCATAACCTCCACGTTTTACGAGTATATTCGTGCAGGACAAGTTATGTTCGAGAAACAGTTGCCGGAGTACCATTTCATTTGTGTCTGCCGGCAAGTTTCCGATGTACAGTTTGCTCATTGTGATTGGAGGTATTTTGCCTACTGTCGTATTCATATAGACACTAAATTAAATGTTCCACTAATTAACAAAATAATAAACTTTTCTGTTCTAAACGAACACAACTATACACGCAAAACGGTACAACAAACTTTTTTATGACATGCGCACAATTATTAGACAAGACTGGATAGATAATATTACAACAACTACACGGATTGGTCTATCATCTCCACGTGACTAGTAACGCCGACTTTGTTAAAATGATTGGCGCACACGTTCACTTTGAAAACTTCTCTGGTTGTGTGAGAAATGAAAGGAGAAAAAAATAAAGAATTAAAATATTCAAACACGTGGACAATTCGAGTTTCATTGATATTGATTGTCACACAGCATTTCACGTTCCAATTTATAGGTTAGGAAACATTCTTTAATATAAATTGAAGTGGAATTTATTTGTTTTTTTCAATTTAGAATTTGCAGTTACAGTTAACAGCTAAATCATTTAAATTGATTACATTTTATATGAAGAATTCTAATAAAAAAGACGATCATAAAGGTAAGATCATAACGAAGTACTTATATAGAGAAAGTGAAGACGTAAACGTCAACGGCGCCGTGGCTTAGTTGGTTAAAGCGCCTGTCTAGTAAACAGGAGATCGAGGGTTCGAATCCCTCCGGGGCCTCACGCACTTACGCAGTGCTTTTTTATTTTTGTTTTTTTTAAATTAATTCTAGCTTCTTTATTTTACTTTATATTGACTATATAAAATGATTAATGAATTACAAGAGAGAAAAAAAGCTTGTATTAGAGAAATTGCAAGCTTCATTATTTTTTTCCTCGAGCGTTGATCGTTATAAAATTAATTGATAATTATGTAGATTGAGCAAAAAGAAGAGAGCAAATTATGCAAATAACACACTTCAGGTGTGCGTAGAAGCTTGGCTCGTTTGTCTTTGTTTTTACCTGCAGTTCTACAAATAATATTTCAAAGGAAAAATATAATTTTGAATTACTAATTAACATTGTATTTCAGGAAAAGTGTTAGAATCACAGTTTACTGTATTTTATTGGACAAGATTCTGTTTTTTAAATAAAATACTCTTTTAAGTACGTATTGATTTTTTCTTTTACACTCGTTTGGTTTCACAACAAAAAAAGACTGAGTATAACAGTAGGTATATACCTTCAGGCAAAAGCAAACATAGGTAAGTATATGAAATTTTCAAATATCAACAAATATATTGGTATGAGTACCAAATCAATCCTAGACTAGTAAAAATAAGTTGTATCTTATATTTGGAAGAATCTATATTCAGAATGAGCTTGGTATGTTTGTATATCCCATGATGACAAAAATGATGCTGCTATAAATAAGGTAAGAGCAAAAAGTTACTTACTAAAACTTTTGGTAAATTTTACAACTGTATGAGTCACTTTTGAGATTTTAAGTTGTATCAGTTTCCACAACTATTCATAGCAAATGCTGTTTTGATCGGTATCAAACTTACTAGAATTGTTAAGTATTTTTTACAATCTTTTAAGGTATATTTAGTTCTTAGTGATTAAATGTGATGCATAAAAACGATCTATTTAATACAACCAGGTAGTTTATTCCACGTTTCGATAATGTACTTTTAAAAAAAATCTCGTTGGGATAACAATATGAAGTATATTTAAATAAGGCAAAATGTGCATCTTGTTTACAAGAAGCTAGTGTCACTTTTACTAAATAATCAACCATGTTCAAAGCGAAAGTATTGTTATAGCAGTGAGAAATGGTAGAATTAACATTTGTTTTAGTATTGTTTACACATATCAATTCTAACATTATGTACAGACACAACGATATTCATTATTAAATTGTACTTATCCTATTTTATTTAAATAAATAAATATTGTGTTCCAGAGTTTCACCTATGATTTTTCTGTCGAACTTGAAGAAATTTATCAAAAATTTAAATTAAGAATTTACTTTGCAAGTAGCTGTAAGATAGCTTTGGTGTAGATACATAAAAATTGAACAACAGGGAGTAAAAATTACTTTATCTCCCGCTCAGATATAATCGTTAACTTTCGACCACAAAATGAGAGTCGAAAAGCCTACCTTCTAATAAAGTCGACGAAAAATGAATTGTTTAAGTTATTACTGCTACATATATAATTGCTATAGAAGCATTAATTTGCAAGTCAAAAATCATAAATTTGACATTTCCAAATTAACATTGCTGTAGTAATTACAGGAGCAATAATAACTCAAACAATTTATTTTGTGTGGAATATATCAATATGGTACAATCTCTACTGATTTGCCACTGTAATACGAAATGAATTGTTTGAGATATCATTGCTACGTATAATTACTCAACTTTAATTCGCAAACGTCAAGTTTCAATTTATTTTTGATGATCTACATGAATGCAACTTAACATTATGTTGTAGAAAAAGACGAATGGATACTTTCCGGAAAATGATTCAAACGAAAATCAACAACAAACTAAGAAAGTCCAATTGCCTCCACCAATAGTGGTAAATAGTATAGGAAATTCTAATAAAATGCATGAGAAACTTAGTAATATGATGACTGGTTTCCAAATCAAAGTAATCAAATTAATAACGAAAGCATTAAGATAAATTTACCATATGAAGAATGTTATAAAAAAAATAACTAAAATGCTCGTGATATCCCATGGCATTCATACGAAAATAATCAATGACTTTCACAGAAGGGGATGCAAAGCCCTCGAAGCCATTAACAAATTGTAATGGAAAACAAAACAACCGTTAAATATGTTTACGCTGGTATTAAGATAGAATGAAGATATTAATAAAGTTCTGGATTCCTAGGAATCAGGGTCGAATACATCCAATAAGGAAAACGAGACTAGTCCTACAGTGTAAAAGCTGTCCAGTATATGGACATGCGTGGTAAAGAACCAAGATGCGTCAAATGTACCAGTAAGCATCATATTAAAAACTGTACAAAGCCTAAAGATTATGCACGGTAGCCAAAGAGATGCAGAAAATTAAAAATAATAAAATGAATGAACTTACCTAGCAGTCACAAGAAGAAAAAAAGATAGTAACTGAAGCATATTGCCAGATAGTGGCAAGTACAATCAGCAGTAAACAAAATGTACAAAATAGAAGCAATAACAAACAAAACGTGTCCACCGAACAGACATACCAAATGATTCTGGATAAACTAAACATACAGGAACAAATGTTCAAGAAATTCGAAAAACGTTTAAACAGATCGGAAGATAGGGCCAAAGGAGCTATCCCAAAAATCAGAAATGGCTAGCATCAGAAGTATGGAATGGAATGCCAATGAATTGTTGCAAGCAGTCCTTGATATTGAAAAATTAGATGTGTGCCTCATCTCTGAGACACACTTTACCAATCAATCATATATCAAATTTAAAGGATATAAAGTATACCACTCTGTACATCCTGGAAATACTGCCGAATGAGTAAGTGCCATAATAATCAGGAAGAACATTCTACATCACGAAGAACTAGAACATAAAA